>VXCM01002829.1:0-101792 GCA_014773175.1 Lucifuga dentata | reverse complement strand
TCCAGCTCTGGTGAGCAGTAACTGTCTGTGGCTCGGCTCTGTACACACCAGTTGTTGTTTATGTATTATTTATGTTTATTTATGTATGTATGTCACTTCTAAAAAAAAAAATCCTAAGTACACGTCACGTTCACAATGATGGATTATCCCAAGAACATTTCTAGTATCAACAAATTAATTCTGTACCAGAATGAACTGAAACCAGTGGGAGTCTGGAGGGTAGGACAAACATTTTTAATTCACCATTCCAGTAGTATGTTTGGGAAATGATTGTCAGTAACCCTATGTGTATGAAAGTTGAATATATTAGGCTCAAACATGCAAAATGAATGATATGGTCCTTTAAAACTACGACATGTATACAGATCAGACCTTCACACACACATTTAACCTGTTTCTCTAACATCACCAGCCGTGCGATCAGCCACATTCAGCTCCTGGCGGATGCTGACTGTGGGTGCAGAGTGGGGCTCCTGGGCTCAGTCATCTGACAGTAGATCCCTGCCTGGCCAGAAGGGGGCAGATGGATGTGAGGAGGGGGCAGATACCTGCATAGACCTGCAGGAACCTTCGTGGACGTCAGGTGACACAAACACTCTGCAAAATTACCACACCGTTTTACAGCTGGAGGGACTTTCAAAGCCTGGAAGGAGAGATGGCGTGCGTCAGATCGTGAAGAATCACGAGGCCATGAACAGCACACCGTGGTCCAGCAGGTGAGCTCCACTTGTCAGTGGTTATCTTCAAACAGACTCGAGATAGCATATTATTATTATTATTATTTGAAGCATCTGTAATCTCAAAGGGACAACATGGATGCTAGATGGCATTGCTTCTGACGTGTCGGAAACAGTGCCATCTAGAGTCCTTTTGAGGAATTGCAGTAGTGTGTCATACCAGAACCATACCAGCAATTTTGCATGTTTAAGCCCAGTACAGGTGCATACATGTTACATTACTGACAACCAGTTCCTAAATCATAAAACCATATTTTAGATTTCTGTTATTTTTCCAAATCCCCCAATGTTTCAAAATCAAATGTTCAGGTGATGCACCCACCTTAAAATTCATTGTTTCACCTTACTTAGGCACCATTGAAGAGGGCATGGTTGTTTTTAATTTCTTGGTAAATGCCATCTTCTTTTGTGACTACATTCCCTGGCAGAGACATACATTATCTTTTGTATTGGGTTAGTTACACAGTTACTGTACAAAAAGCATAATAGACATCATCTTTGCTGTGATGGATTATTTATCTTTTCAAGTCTCTATAAGTTGATTTTTATAGCATACTGGAATGAACTGAAACCAATGGGAGTCTGGAAGGTAGGAAAAAAGATGTTAAATTTGCTGTTCCAGTAGATATTTTGAGAAACATTAACATAACGCGTGTGCGGGTTGTGCACATTGGGCTCAAACATGCAATATCACCAATATTGTCCTTTAAAAAAAATCTCAGTTGATAAATTTTTGTCCGATATGTTTTCTCCCCAAATACTCTTCAGAATCCTAGAGAATTTCATGATGTATAAATGTGCAAATATGATCAGCTGCTGGAACACGAAAACCAGCTAACACCGCTAACACTGCTACACAAGTTATCATGTAAAAAAAAAAAAAAAACCTGGTTCTAACCATGTTTCATGTGTACATATTCAAAATGATGACCGTGATTAGTTTCCACCGATTTTGTGATGTCGCTCGTATGTGCGCATCACCAGTTGAGATATCAGGGAAGAGCAGGAACTATTTAATTGAAAGATAAATCTCCACTATGCTAAAATTAAATGCAAAAATGCCATATTAATATCAAAACATAAAAAAGCTTCATCAGCATAATTTGCTTAAATTAAGTGGTATTTAAAGCAGCCATGACTTTTTTTTTTTTTTTTANTTTTTTTTTTTTTTTTAATAGTTCCATAAGACTCACTTGTCTAATCCAGCTTTGACACCATTAGTAATTAAAACCAAGGAACCATAATATTCACTATCAGCTTCTTTGGCAGCAATATTAATATAAGATTAGTCAAATACATTGCATTTCTACCTTTATGTATTTACGTCAAAATTAAAATGAAAAAAATCCAAATTTTCCTTTTTTTTGTTTCAGTATATACTTTAAACCACGAGATGGCATCACAGGCATTTCTAGAACCACATTATGATTTGGCTGAAGTTAAAGACTCAAAAGCAAAAAAAATAAAAATCACTGATTCTAATAAAGATTAAAAATTGTTTTGCTGACACCAAATAAATAATAATTTAAAAAAATCTACAGTGTATTCAATTATTGCAGCAACTGTGCAATATGCACAGCCTATGAATTGTTTATTTTTTTGTAAGGGTCACTGTATGCAAATCTGATGTTAATGCTGAAGTCACTGTAGGTCAAAATCAGCATACATATATGTTTAGGAATAAATGACATTGTTACTAAAGGGTGTTTTTTCTTGCTAATGTAGATGTCCACATTTTTAAAATAAAAGCCAGTACAGCATCGAAACAAATTATAGCACTGAAGTTATGTTGATCATTAATATGAAGACTAAAAGACATGTGTGGCAGACTTTAGGTTTTTGGAAATAAACTCTTTAAATATTAACAGGAAGTGACTCACACCTGATGAAGCTTAAGTTTTGACCTACAGCAACAAACCTTGAAAATGGCTATTTGAGACTCTTGACAAAAGAAAATGTAAAAATCACAATAAAATTAAATAAGTCAGTAAGAAGCATAATTGAGTTTTATAACGTCCTGAGTAAATGTAGAGTCATGAAGTTTGTCCTCTAGTTTGGAAAGATGAAGCTGTAGATAACATGATGGGATTTATTCCTAAAAATATTTGTTGATACTATCTTTTACTTTTTATCTATCTGAACAGTGTGTGTGTGTGTGTGTGTGTGTGTGTGTGTGTGTGTGTGTGTGTGTTTAGAAATACAGGAAAAAGTGCCATGAGAAAAATGAGATGATAATTAAGAGTAACTGGTTAGATTAAAAAAGTAATATAATATTTTAATTATTATTCATTATTTATATTATTATTATTTAAATTTTTTACAGGCATTTCTGCATATTTTGTTTTTCCTTTTGTAGTGCTTATTTTAATGCATTTTTTTCTATTTTTGTCTTTTTTTGAAATTACTGAAAAATCTGCCAACAAGGAAATTTCCGATGTTTTATCAAGTAGCATTTCCTTGATATTGCGTACAGCGATTTTAATTCAATCTCGATGATTATTAAACTGATCACAGCAGTCAAACATAGTCTATAAAACTACATTTCAACAAATGATGGATATTTTTGCAGCGCAGGATGCTGAAGGTGTACATTTTTATGTACTAATTTCTCATATATTTTTACAGAAATGCATGCTTTTTTTCCGACTGTTGGTGGTAAAATAAATGCTGACTATTCTTTTATATTTGACCCCAGCGTTTTTCTGACCGTCATTATTAGTTTTATAGTGTCTTTTACAATCCGCCAACAGCCGCTGAGCGCGTCTGTGCGCTCCAGCTCCCGATTGGCCCATTGTGGTCACGTGCGCTCCTCCTTATTCTCCTGAGGAGTTGCTATAAAGCCTACAGCCCCCATACAGAGAGCGATCAAATAGGCATCAGAGGACAATGGCTCGTACTGGATTGGCTTGTTTTATTCCTGCTCTCCTCTGAAAAAGGAAGAGAGTGATTTCAGAGTTTTTTCTCTCACACACACATTCTGGCTGACATCTTAAGACGTTTCAGGAGAGTTTCAGCAAGTGTTTCGGCGCTGACATGATGCTGTCAGTATTTTGGACTGAGACAAGCTGGCTGTGCTGATCTTATCTCATTTCAGCGTGATCATTTTCCACGCACAGCCCTGCTGATTTGGATGCAACAGCCTGAAAGTGAAGTGTTTAATTTTTTTTTTTTTTTTTTTNTTTTTTTTTTTTTTTTTTTTTAATTTGGAGTGCGCTCTGAAGGCTATTTTAAACTTTCTTCTTTTTTTTCCCCTTATGATTTCCCTGAAGATGAATGAATGGGGAGGATGAGGAGAACGGGCTTTTCGATCATGCCGCTTTATTTTCCCCGTAAACACTCGTGCTGAGCTGTGGTTTGGATGAAGTGTGTTTGTTGTGATGCGTCTCCCCTCCACTCCCACTGACACCAGTTTGGATTTTCCCTGTCGGATCTGTGCGTTTCCAGAATGGCTCGTTTCGCAGAAGACCTTCCCACCCGCTATGGAGGCGGCGGAGGGAGAGGCGGTGGACCGGGCGCTGGGAGAGGGGGAGCCCGGGGTGGTGGCGCTCCGGGCGGCCAGAGGATGTACAAGCAGTCGATGGCCCAGAGAGCCCGGACAATGGCCATTTACAACCCCAACCCTGTCAAACAAAACTGCCTCACTGTCAACCGCTCCCTCTTCATCTTCCGCGAAGACAATCTCATAAGGAAGTATGCAAAGCGAATAACTGAGTGGCCATATCCTTCCCTAGCACCTCCACCATGTGGGTGAAACAAGGTGTCATCCATGCGTTTGTATAACCCATCCGCCCTTGTCGGCATTCACACACACGCCTTTTCTAGGCTGCAGAGAAACACGCTAGCTTGTATTTGTGAAGCTTTTAAGTTTAAGCTCTGAGATGAGTGTATTCTTTCTCCTTTGTGTTCGTTTGTGATACTATAGCGCTACATTTCCTTTCATTTCTCTCCGCGCAACACTGGCTGCACCTGTCGCTCGGCTTCTTATCTCTACATGACACAAAGATGTTTTCCCAATAGATGCAGGCGTGAAAAGAGTCCACAGAGCTCCCACCACCCACCCATTGTGCCGCCTTTCCGTGGAACCCTGTCCGTTCCCAGCCTGCTGATTTCTTTTGTCACGTTGTTAATAATGATCAAACATCGCCACTGATTTCCAGTACGAGTCGATCAGAAGCTGCGCGTAAAAAGGGGAAGAACAACTCGGGAGTGTTGCGTTCACTGACCTCCCCCTCCTCCTCCCCGTCTACTTTGACTCATAATTGTTAGAAAAAGCCATTTGCGCGTTATTTTGGTGAGTTAGAGCCAAGATCTCAGCTGGGAGCGCTGTCCGTGGTGCTGAAAGTCGCCCACGCTGCTCTTTCAACACTGCAGAGCCAAATTCCACTTGTCATGTGTTCACCCTTAAAATCTCGTTTGTTTTTTCCTTAAAACTGAAGGAAAGTTGGCCGGAGGGTGGCGTAACTGAGATTTATTGCTGTAAATAAGACGCTCGCTGACGTTCATGAGCATTGTGACTCCGAATATNGTAACTGAGATTTATTGCTGTAAATAAGACGCTCGCTGACGTTCATGAGCATTGTGACTCCGAATATCCACATCTCCTCAGAGGTAGCACTGCTAGGAATCGAACCCTGGTCTCTGCTGTGGGTGAGAACTTGTGCACCCTGTATAATTTAAACTATAGCACAGTTGGATCATTTTGCATGAGCTTTTAATTTATGTTGTTTGTGTATTTTCTTACAGCCATCAGGTAACATCTAGTACAACAAGGTTTCTCTCTGAGATGTAGTATAAGTTACACAGACTACAAATATTCACAGTACCAGTACTTCAAACCTGCATTACTTGAAAAAAAAAAAGTGTAGTCAAGTCATGTCAAATCAATATCACATAAAATATCTCAAAGGGCTGTACAGCAATGTCTCCCAACCCATCTAAGCTCTCTAGGGAGACAAGAAAAATCTCCTTTAAAAAACTCTGCATGTAAAGGAAAGAATAGAAGAAAACTCTGGAGATCTTTGAACAGCCAGGTGTGTAATAGGAGCCTCAGGTGGGAAAGCAGTTAGAAAGACAGAAAATGAAATCATAACAATAGGGAGACTGTCTGTGAAGGTTCATCTTAGTCACATAGATGGTTGGATGTCAAGGAGGTTGGAGGTGAGTCACGGAACTGGAAAAAAGTAGCTTGAACAGAGAATTCCTGTGTTCAACCACACCCGCATTCCACAGTGGACTAAACCATCACTTGGATGGGTGTGGGTGTATCTGCCTTTTGGGGAGAAATGCCATTAATTGTTCATACAGTTGGAACTGTGTTTTCCAGCCTAGTGACTCAATTTTCAAGCTTGTAGACAACAGGGAGACTCAAAATACAGCAACTGGGCCATGATTCGGCAAATCTATGATTCTAAAGCCTCAGTGCGATGTTCCTGTGAGGAGTACCATGATGGTAAAGAGCAAAAAGTGTCCCCAAACGTGTTTTGTTACTATCATCCTCTGGTACAAAACTCCTTAAACTTCCCCTGATTCTGTAAGAAGCCATGAGACGCGACGAAAGCAAACCGTCCAGGCTTCCCTAAGGTAGAATAAGAGGAGGAGAGATGAAGATTTGAGTCATGATTTGCTCATAAACATCAGGTGATGTTCGTCGAGCACCGGCTGCTGACCAACATCGCTGAACATGAGACAGAGGAATACCTGTTGTCATGAAAAACAGACAAACAGTCCATGTAGGATCCCTTCTACATTCAGACGTACATGCTAAGAGACAAAATATTGAATTTTAAGGGGGGGAAGGGGGAAATCACCTGAAAATTTTAAAAATTAGGGGATTTGAAAAAATAACACTAAAATTAAAATGTGGTTTTATGTTCTGGAAGGTGATTGTCAGTAAAGTAACATACATGCGGGGATTATTTATTGAGCTTAAACATGTAAAATCACTGGTGTAGTCCTTTAAGGAAATTGGAGATGTATTAACACTGTGCCTGAGGGACAGCATTAATGGATGATAGTATTGCTTTTTTAAAGATAAGAATTAATTACAATGAAAAGCAGGGTGTTCATTTTATTCTTGCACAAACCCCACCAAGAAAAGAAGAAGCTGACAGGTCAGAAACGTCTTTGAACAGTGAAACAACTGAAATTATCTCAGGTCACAAGTATTTTTTCACTTCTCATGTACAAAAACAACTTAAATTTCAGTTGGATGTAGATTGCATTATTTTTTAATCCATCCATCCATCCATCCATCCATCCATCCTCTCTGTACCCACCTATCCTTGCAGGGTTGCAGGAATAAAAAAAAAAAAAAAAANAAAAAAAAAAAAAAAAGAATATTTTTGCAGTGAAACTGCTCAGGCTGGAAAGCCAGAGATTGAGGGCCAAATGCAGTCGGACAGCTGAATCTGCTCTGTGGGCGACAGTGAGAACAACATTAGCTCAATTTATCGATGTCGTTCCCACTCCACTGGACCACAATCCAGGAAAACAAACAAAACAATTCCAGTTAAAACAGTAAAATAGCCTGTTAGCATTTATTATTTGTCAGCAAAAATCCTGTCATGATTGCATGATCAGAGTGTCTTATGGGTAAAAAAAAAAAAAAAAAAAAAAATCCTGCATCTTGGTTTTAATAGTCATAAGCAAGCTATTCCCCTGTGTTTCGTAGGCCTTCAATAGGCCTTGATCCGCAGGCAATGACGCGGTAAAAATGGATTGCAGAATGAGCCAACCATTGAAAATGGTTGGAAATGGTCAACCATCTGGAAAGACCATGAGCCTGTGTATAGGATGCTTTCTAGAAAAGCCTTCAACCAGAGCATGAAGGGAAACATTATGCTTTAGTGGAAAGAATGCATCAGAGTTAAAGTTTGATTCATCACACAGCGAGATGCATAAACATTTAGTTACATGTCTTCCATCGTTTTATGAGACTAAAATGTGTTGCAAATCACGAACCGCTGCTGGCTATACTCCCACTAAAGTCATTTTAATCACGTATCCTAAGAGAAAAGCATGTGTTCACTCATACATTAACACCATCGTTCATGACTTAACTATGAAATGTATTTAAATGAATGCAAATGTTCTTTGAAATGCTCCTTAACCTTCACACTCCATTTGAGTACATGATCCTGGCTACAATTATCGCCAACTGCATCGTCTTGGCCCTGGAGCAGCATTTACCCGCCAGCGACAAGACGCCGATGTCGGAACGCCTGGTAAGTGTCCAACATGCTTTCCTTTGAGGGATAAAGTGCTAATGGCACCAGAAGAATAAGAAGAACATTACATTTCAAGTGAAATCTGGCACTCCAAATTCTGCTTAAAGGACCATACCGGCCATTTTGCATGGTTGAGCCTAATATATTCAATTTTCATACATGTAACATTACTGACAATCATTTCTCAAAGCATACTACTGGAATGGTGAATTTAAAAAAAAAACAAACATGTTTTCCTACATTCCAGACCATTGGTTTCAGTTCATTCTGCTACATTATTAAAACCAACTTGTTGATACTTGAAATGTTCTTGGAATAGGTTATCCATCATCGCTAAGAAGACGTGTATTCTGTTTTTTTTTTTTCCGAAGTTACATAATTTTAGCATTTAAGCACAATAAAAAGTGTGGAGTGATCTGAAAATGGTTCCCGTTGTCAGTTCTTCACTACAGCACTTGAATGCACCTCTAGGAAACATTTTCAGATCACTCTGTGCTTTTTATTGCGCTTAAACACTAAAATTATATAACTTCTAAAAAAAAAACCTGAATATATGTCTTGTTCACGATGATGGATTACCTATCCCAAGAACTTTCAAATATGAGTTGATTTTAGTAACGTATCAGAATGCACTGAAACCAATGGTGGTCTAGAAGATAGGAACTTTTTTTTTTTTTAAATTCACCCTTCCAGTAGTTTGTTTTGGGAAATGATTGTCCGTAATGTTACATGTATGAAAATTGAATATGTTAGACTCAAACATACAAAATGGCCGTATGGTCCTTTAAGTAATGGTAGTATTGGTAGTAAAATCATCTAAATTGTCAAGGTTTTAAATAATTGATGGATTAACATATATATGTTAATTATTGTTTTATTTACCATCTTTATTTTCTCACAAATTCCAAGTTCATATAGGAAGTCTGATGTGATGCAAAACCACAAAAAAAAAACAAAAAAAAAAAAAANAAAAAAAAAAAAAACAATTCCACAACTAATGTGAAAAACAATAATGCAGCAATGGAATAAATAATGTGACTGATTCACAAAAAACAGGCAAAGAATGATCTTTATCCCAAAAACATATCACAGCCCTTTTTTTCCCCTCTTCCTGTGTCAGGCTCAGAACTTATCAATCAAACCTCATGCATCACTTTCTGGCTGCTGGATCTGGTTCAAACAGACTTTGTTGACACTGTCAGCCAATTAGCTGCTACTCCAAAAATATGACTAAATATCAGACAGAACGTGAGCAGAGCGAGCAGACATATCCAGCTCTGCGCTCGTTCCATTTTCCTGATAAAATCATCGCTTTCCACTGGTGTAGGCAGTAATCCTAAAGGAGAAAACTCCAGCAGCCCATGTCGTCTTGAGAACAAACTGAACGCATTTCAGCTCAAGGCCTTCATCAGGGTTACTAGTTTAGTAATGTCTTGGTTTGTTAACGAAGGCCTTGAGCTGAAATGCAGTTGTTTGTTTTAAATAAAGTCAGTGACAAAAAAAGGTGCCAGTAGTCTCCTTATCTGTGTGCTGGTCACCATTGGCTGGTCATTGGGTCGGGTCTGGGAGAGTTTGTGTCCCAGAAGATCTTCCTTATTTTCAAAGCTCAGTGTCTCAATGTTAAAGACTCAATGTACCAGGTCTCAATGTCTCAATGTTACTGAGTTCACTGTGACTTTTGTTTTATTTAATGTGTGGCCCTTTGGCTGTGAGAATTAAATTTTATTGACCCTCATCCTCATGAAAGTTGCCCATCCCTGATATATACAGTATTTAATTTGTCCGGCTGCATCTTTGCTAGTGTTTTCCTCTGCATTGTTCTGCAGTAAAGTATGGAAGATTTAATGAGAGATTCCGGTACTCTCAAAAATGTCCCGGTACTCTGAAATTGAAATCACAGAGGTCCCTGTACTGTGTACCGGTGAGTACTACCGGTCCACTTCAAACACTGAATAAAGTTGTTGTCAAGACGTTAAGACTCCAGCAACCCTTGTCATCTTGACAAGGGTTGCTGGAGTCTTCTCCCTTAGGATTACTTCTCTCTTCCACGCACCTTGTCAGTAGGTGAAGTTGTCCCAGAAGCTGCATTTGGCCTTTGGCCTACTTCAGCATGATTCTATTTTGTATTTGCTGTCTATGTACTTTTGTTTGTTGTATGATTGTGTGGTATCTGCTGGCTGTATAACAATTTGCCCCTCAGGGATGATAAAGATTTCCTTGACCTTGACCTTGATGCTCACACGTGGAGAAAATTTCACTTTCCAAAATCGATCCATATACTTAACATTATGTCCATACTGACTTTTAGCTCGGCTAAGTACTCGACCTTTTCTCTGCTGTCAACATGTTCACGCAGCTTTTAGCACGTTCAGAATGCCGCGAGGAATCTATGTACCTGTGGAGACAAATTCACCACATTCACTTGCCTATTTATGGCAGCTTTTGGAAAATATTTGTGAACTGCATGTTTTTGATGGTTGGTGCAGATGCAAGGTATAGTACACAGAACTGGAGTAGTATCGATCGTCCACTCCAATATCAATCATCCACTCCAATGTCGGTCATCTGCTCCAATAGTTTGGAAAGCTCTATCTATGCTCTGATATCTGCAAGAAGACAGCAAGCTTGTCAGTTATTGCTTCCAATGCTGTAACAAAATAACTTGTAGATTTCAACTTTATCAGCCAAAGAGAGTTGAAGGTCGCCGAGTTCCTCTGATTCTCAACCGCCTGCTCCTGTTCAGAATGATTTCAGCAGCTCTGATGCAAATCCATCAGCACGGAAAGCGATCAGTGCGTTAATGCCGAGCAGAAACAAGGATCCTCACCTGCCTCCTCCACCTTGAGGGTGTATTAGAATGAGCATCCTTTTAATTAGAACGAGGAGATCAGCTATTATTTATAAGGCTCCGTAAACAGAGTGGGAGGCTGTAAGTGGAAGCGAGTCAAGAGCGTTTCAGATCCACTGTGGGTCTTTAGCGCCGCCATATTTGGGGATTTCCCCAAAGCACTTCAGACGGAACTTGGAGTATTTTAGATGTATGCATAATAGATGTTAACATTCCACCAGTATAGATAACATTATTCATGTATCCTGGGAGCCCCCCGACACTGCTATTACGTAAGACATCCAACTGTATTGTATCTTTTAATAGCGGCCCAAAAATAAATCTACTGTAAGTCATGTTGAATGTCCATCATTGTTGGATGAAATGTCTCAGGCCCCTGAAGCGGTGTCACGCCAGCTTCTCAACAACAAGAAAGTATTATTTTAACCATGATCTTCACATTTCATACAGTAACTCTCATCCAGTGTATCTATTATCACAGGGTTGTTCACCATGATCAGAATTAACCTCGGCACTATGGAAAAGGTCACATTTCTCACAGCGCCGTGCTCAGGCCTGTCATGCTGCTTTTACATCGGTATTTATGTTGGCCGTGGGAGTGATGTTGGGGGATGGGGAGAGAGAGAGAGAGAGAGAGAGAGAGAGAGAGAGAGAGAGAGATCTTCTGGTGCAGTGCCTCAGGCTCCTGCAGGAAATCATGGAGCCAAAGGAGGAAGAATCATGTCTTCAACTGATCAAGAAGAAGAAAAAAAAAAGGTTAAAACCTCTGAAATCTGTCAATACAGACATTATTGAAGTTAATCAGATATCTAAATGTTTGAAAATAAGGTCAGATTCTGACCTTTCATCAGCTTTATATCTGGATTTTTAGTCAAAGTCAGCACAAGCATGAAATTTGCGCACTTTAATCTGAAGTTATTTTATTTATTTTTTGTCACATTTCATTCTACAAATTTCATGGTTTTCTACACTTTTTAAGAAAATTCTTAATTCTAGAAAAAAGAAAATCTAAAAAAAACATCCCACAATAATCTGAGAAGAAATAACAGAAACAAATACAATTTGACAATGAATTATTAAATCACAAAACAGGCTATGCTGGAGGAAGACTGACAGCAGCCAGAGGGATTTTTCACAACCTGGCAACCCAGAGAGTTCATAAGGGTTTTACTAACAAATAAAATCATTATCAGCAACTTTTCAAAGCATTTTTATTTACACTTGAAGTGATTGAAATGCATAAAAGCACGAAATGAGTACATCTGAGGTTCCACTGATTTCCTGTGGCCCTCATGCTGAGCGTGAATATGTCTTTTCACCCGGTTTATTCTACTTTCATACTTTGCGTCCTGCAGCATGTCGATGCAAGGAGTGAAAGGAGCCATCTTCCCTTTGCTTTCTTTCACTTTTCCCTCTCTGTCTTTTATTTATGCTTCAGTAAGCTACAACCTCTAACAAAAACATCTCCCTCCCCTCTCTCTTTCTGTAGGACGACACAGAGCCCTACTTTATTGGAATATTCTGTTTTGAGGCTGCCATTAAGATCATCGCCCTGGGCTTTGCGTTTCACAAAGGCTCCTACCTCCGCAACGGCTGGAATGTAATGGACTTTGTGGTCGTCCTCACCGGGTGAGTCCCTCGCCCGCTGGCTGTCACTCAGAGATGGAAGGCATAAGTGAGAGAGTGGTTTTCTTTGTGTGTGTGTGTGTGTGTGTGTGTGTGTCCGTGTGTCTGTGAGCTACATGCACAGTGTTGCTGCATACAAGCATGTATGTAACACAAACCTGTAAAAGATGGAGAGAGTGGCATAAATGACTTGTTGCTTTGGTGGTCCATCCATGCTTTGATCCACCATCTTCATCTGTTTGTTTGTTTGGTTGTTTGTTTGTTTTGTTAGCAGGATTATTCAGAAAAAAAATATGAGCTGATTTCAACAAAACTGGGTGTAAAGTAGGGCATGGCTCAGGGAAGAACCCTTTACATTTACATGTGGATCTGGATGTTTTTTTTTTTGTTTTTTTTTTAAACAGTGTATTTTTAAATATTTTTGTCCCATGACAGACATTTAATAAGTGCAATTTGGTTCTGATACAATTTAAAAACTACTGTTTCTACTGACAAATAAACCAATCAAGTCCCATTGTTATCCCTCTGAAGTCATTCTGGTAATATTGCTTTTCATAGAATTTGTCATTTATTTGCCACCTAAAATGCTGCACTGTAAAAATCAAACTCACTGTAAAAAATAAAAAAAATCTAAGTTTTTCAAAGGACAAAATTTGTCGTCTTGTGTGGTGAAGGATTTTTTTTTTTTTTTTTTTTACACTGCTGCTGTTTCGGTAGCAAATGAGGCAAATTCAGTGAAAACAGAAATTACATTAAAATCCAGAGGGTTAATATAAGACAAAGTATTTTAACGTCTTCAGATATATTTAAAAGTATGATGGCATTTTTGACTTTCGAGCTTTAGAAATTTGTGAGTTTTTTTTCTGATAATATTAGCCACCCCAATNTTTTTTTTTTTTTTAATTCTTATCGAGAAGTGGACCACAGAGTGATGCGACAGATGCTTTTAGAGTGTGTGTGTGTGTGTGTGTGTGTGGGTCAGAGAAGTAGAGCAGCTCTTAGCGGCTCAGACGCTCGTGGCTGCTGGCTTTGAAGCTGTCAGACTCTTGAGCTTTGCACGTCTGCGATGGTCGTTGCTTCTTATTGTCCCACATCAGACACGAGTCAGGAGAAGTCACTGATCAGGTCAACAGAAGTGGGTTATTACAGCCGGGATTTGAACTCAGACAGCGAAGGTCAGCAGGGAGCATCTCCTGTTTCTAACCACAGCTTCACACTCAGGAGATGGACAGAAAAAAATTAGATGGGGACTGATTCGGTTAAATTCAATTCAAACAACTTTATTTATCCCTGTCAGGGAAATTACGGCAGCTCACATGGTACAAACGGACCACATAATGCAAGCACAAAACAAATGGAAAACAAAGTTATATGCAAAACTTACTAATTAATATGTTAAAAAGCTGCAGACTTACTCATTAAAAAGGACAGTTTTTGTTTTATTGTTTCCCGCACCTAAAATTGGCTTCCTGGTTCAGAGTTTCCTTCCAAAACTAAAACCCGAACAGGAGCTCGTTTTTATTGACTCTTCATTTGCTGTCACAGCTGGATAAAAATCTTTATGTGTATGTGTGTGTATGTGTGTATCTCTTTGGTTGCTTGGCAACCACAGTAGATAATGTGCTTTGGTTTGATTGGCCGTTTCTGCATTTGCTGCTGTGTTTGCTCTTTGAGAATGTTTGTGGAACTGAAGTCTGAGGTTAGGAGTCCAAATTAGTGTTCACAACTCTATCATTTAAAAAAAGGCCCTTTTTACACCTTCTATTAAAATCTGATCTTAGTGTCTAGATACGTTATGTGGACCTCTGATGTTGGGATTTGCATTTACACTTTGCATTAAAGGAAAATACCGGCAATCTTGCATGTTTGAGCCCAATGTATACAATCCACAGACATGTTTATGTTACTGACAACTATTTCCCAAAATATACAATTTAGCGGTAATTTTAATTTTTTTTTCCTACCTTCCAGACTGCCATTGGTTTCGATTCATTCCAGTACGCTATTAAACTCAACTTGTAGAGACTTGAAACACCCTTGAGATAAATAATCCATCACAGTAAACATGATGTCTATTAACGTTTTTTTGTCAAAGTAACTTTATTTAACTGATCGAACGTGGAGTTGCAAGGAAGACAATGTATGTCTCCGCCAGGAAATATAGTCCCAGGAGAAGACGGCTTTCACAGAGAAATTAAAATGACTGTGCCTTCTACAATTGTGCATAATTGCTGAATTTTCAGGTGGGTGTATCAGCCGAACATTTGATTTTGAAAGATTAGGCAATTTGAAAAGAGAAAAGGAAACTAAAATACGGTTTTGTATTTTTGAAATTGGTTGTCAGTAACATAACATGTATGCAGGTTGTATAAATTGGGCTCAAACATGCAGAATCGCCAGTATGGTCCTTTATCTGGATTCTGCCTGCATTATGTTTTTGATCAGATTTCGCAGGTGGAAAATTAAACTCCTTGCTCTTTTGATGACCTTCATCCCTTTCTTTTAATGATTAATAACTTTTTCGTGTGGGCACGTTCCAGCTGCAGGTACCCAATTGCAGCAAGTCACAACTCGCAACTTTTAACTTGCAGTCGAATTATCTTTGAGCAAGCAGAGATGGGGTGACGTGTTCAACTTCTGGGTGGATTTATCTCATGAATGTGTCCTAGCTGTGCATGCTGCAGCTACACCTGGCTAGCTGCAACAGAGATCTGATCACAACGCCTGCCAGACCGTATCCGTATGCAGTCTGGTAGATCAGCTTGCATTCAGATTGAAATACATTCTGTGAGCATTTACACCTTACGTTTCTAATTTATCGGAATAGATGACATGTTAACGCAAGTGTGAATGAGGTCATAAAGAGTCTGGATGTGGTCTGGTTTAGATCTGATTTTGGCATTTAGGACAGATTCAGTCCCAGTGTCACATGATCAAAATAAAATGAACTAGATGTGTTAACATGTCCCAGTCTGTTTGCCAACCTTGTGGTTTAAAGAAGCTCATGTTGTTTCTCCATAATGTTTTCTGTATTCCAGATGCAATACGAGCAACCTGATGATGAGAACAGTGATAATTTTTAGAATAAGAATGATGAAATTAATGAAATGATAGATCTTAAACATTTTCTGCAGAGACTAATGAGAAAACAGAAAGAGAAGAGAACCACAAACTAAAAACAGCCACACTGATCTTCTGTTCCCCAATATCAGAGAGAATGACTAATCATGCATGAATGATTGATAAAAAATTATTTTCCAAAGTGAAGGGTGATCAGTCAAGAGTGATGTGTCAGGGAATTTATTGATCTCACAGGCCAGAAATCTAATTTAGGATCTACTCTGAGAGCATGTGGCTATATGCTCTGAAAAGTGGAAAATAAATATCCCTGCTTTGGTTAAAATTAAAACATTCACTTTTGCACGATTTATCATATTACATAAATCAATAGCAAACATTTTCCTTTTTTGTCTTTTCGTAGAATCGGTATTATCTCACTGCTTTGACCTCAGGCTAATTGTGCCGATACAGCCTTCTGATCCAAATGAAAGTCTCTAAATGATAGTGTAGCTGCAGGCTGTGGCAGACCTTTAATCTGTCCTGATCAGGCATTAGGAGCTCTAACAAGAGGATAAATCTGCCTCGCCTGCCAAAGGCCTAATCAATAGAAGACTGAGCCAGAGAGGCTGGAGCACTGATGAGCAGCCAGACACGGCCAGTCACGCTTTGAATGTGACAGCATCCACAACTCAAAGAAAGATCCAGCTTTGGCTCGAGCATTTTTTTAACATTCGCCAGAGCAACAGGATAGAATCTGACAGAAGCTGAGTGATCGGAGATTTTCATTTTTTTTTTTTATCTCAGAGTTTTCATTATTTATTCTGTCATTTTTCTACAACAAGGGAAGTTATATTGCCAGTTCACAGTGGTTTTAATCTCAAACGTTTTCTTTTTCTTCCTGGAAAGTTTCCATAATTACAACTTTTGGGACTCTGAAGTCTGAAAAAAACAGTCAAATCCGATTACAACAAAAAGTCAATTTCTGAAAAAAAAAACTTTATGTAAACACCATACCATAATCAGGTGAAAATTAGCATAAATTGATGCTGTGTAGGGGTGGCACGGTGATTGCTGGTTAGCACTGTTGCCTCACAGCAAAAGGTCCTGTTCAAATCCGACTGGATGCTTTCTGTGTGGAGTTTATATGTTCTCCACATGTCTGAGTGGGTTTCCTCCCGCCTCCAAAGACATGCTGGTTAGCTGAATTGGAAACTCAATTGGTGAATGAGTTTGTCAAGTTTATTTGTAGCCCAATATTACATGCAGTGTCTTAAAGGGCTTTACAGGCCTGCATATTAACGGTTCCTGACCCAGCCCGAGCTCTCTAAGAAGATGAGGAAAACTCCCTAAAAACCTTATTATATAAGGAAAATGGAAGAAACCTTGGGAGAGGCTATTCAAAGAGAGATTCCCTCTCCTCAAACCTGGGTGTGCAACAGGTGGAGAAACAGGCAAATTACAAAGATCCTAAAACCAAGCCCTGTGATAGGCTGCTTCTCTCCCAACAGCCGCTTGGTTAGGCTCCAGCCCCCCACGACCCTGATTAGGATAAGTGGGTATGGATGATGGATGGATGATGTTGGTATTCTTAATAACAGACTTAGATGATGCAGATGTACATTGATTTACTCAAGCATGTAAAGATTCCATCCGCTTACAGTCGGCGTAAGCGTTCCCTCACGCATTTCCTCGCCGGTCGTGTTTCCTCTTGTAAGCTGCTCAGTTGCTCCATCTTTCACACACTCCACAGCGTTACCCAATGAGGCTTATTTATCAAACATCAGAGTCTGATTAATTTCATCCATATATGCAACTTACTCCACATTTTTGATTTAGTTGCAAGTAAAGATAAAAATCTGAGTGTTTGTGTGCATGTAAAAATGACTGAAAAATAATCTGAGTAGGGAAAGAAAATGCTCGATTTTTTTCAAGGCCTGTAAATGAGAAGAAAAGTGCTTTCCTAAAATTTGGAATATTATCATTACTCTGAAATTTTCCAGTTTTTATTCTCAGTTATGTTTTCTTGGACAGTGTATTATTTTAACCACATGTTACCTGCCTCGCTGTACATTAACACATATATTCATACTTAAGAAGTTATTAAGTGGCCATTATCAATGCAACTGGGTTATTTATAAACAGGCTGTAAGTTTATATAATTACACACATAATTAAAATCTGTCTATTTCTCTCTGACATTTTTATAACCTGACTGATAAAGCCTCCACAGTTACTGATCCACTGTTTTTTCCAGGTCACCTTATTAATTTCCGGTTCCACCTGACCTCTCTCTCTCTCTCTCTCTCTCTCTCTCTCTCTCTCTCTCTCTCTCTCTTTCTCTCTCTTTCTCTTTTATCCATGAGGAGCTTATTTGGCAGATTTTCATTTTCATTTTCAAATCAACGGAGAGATCCAAAAGATCCAAAAGCCTACTTCTCTTCATTTACTGCCAAACAAAAACAAATGAACAGACAAAAAAACAGACACCACTGGTTACATCATCTTGTCCTGTTGATTCAAAAGTTGATACAGATTGAAAAAGGTTGAAATTATCTCACTGAACTTGCAGATTTTTCACTGGTTTTAGGAAAATATGGCTTTCAGGACTTGGTAACGGACAGAAAGATCTTTTTTTTTAGAATGTCTATAAAATCTGGGTTGTTGCTCGGTTAACCTGCTTTGCCTCTTGGCCTGTGATAGCCGGTCATTGCTATTATTGACCGAGGCCTCACATGTCTTCTTACGGCCCGTGCAAACACCATGGAAACAGCAAACTAAGGCTGCAAGGTTCACTCAGAAAACAATAATCCCACTGTCATCTCCTGGGAGACAAAAGCCAGGGCACACGATTTTATTTATTTGTTTGTTTGATTCACAAATCCTGTCTCTAAGTGTTTGGGGGCGAGAGTCGGTGCTTGTCGACTTCAAAGTTGTGATTTTACTTTCATGTTCCTGTCAGGCGAGGAGGCCAACACAATAGGAGGCTTCAAAGTAGTTTTCAGAATGAGATGTGGGTCACTTAAGCTTATGTCTGTGGCCCGCAGCAGGAATAAACACTGCCTTTGAGTGTCTGCAAAACACTGCTGTCTGATCCGACTCTCTATGTAGTCTACGTGTGTGTGCGTGTGTGTGTGTGGTGTAAATTGTAACCCCCAAGAATAGAGACTGTTACTAGAAGTACTGAAGTTCTTTAACTACGAAGTGGAAGATGGAATACATGGAAGTCAACGTATGTATCCACCAGAGAATGTAGTCCCATTTAGAAAACAGCTTTTACCTAGAAATTAAAAAACAACCGTCCCTTTCTGCAATCGCAAATAAGTGTGAGAAGGTGAAACATTAAATTTTAAAGGTGGGTGCATTAGCTGAACATTTGATTTTTTTGTAAGATGAGGGGATTTAGAAAAGTAATTTGAAAACTAAAATATGATTTTTGGAAATTGGTCGTCAGTAACATAATATGTACGCAGGTTGCATATATTGAGCATAAAGGACCATACCGGCCATTTTGCACATCTGAGCCTAATATATTAAATTTTAATACAAGTTACATTACTGATAATCATTTCCCAAAGAATAAAACTGTATTTCAGCTTTCCTGATATTTGCAAAATCTCTTAATCTTTCAAAATCAAATAGTTAAGTGATACACCCACCTTAAAAATTAATGTTTCTCCTGCTAATAGTTACGCAGCCTTATGAAGTCACGGTTGTTTAAATTTTTCCATAAATGCAGGTCTTCTTTTGGGACTATATTCCCCAGTGGAGACGTACATTCACTCCATGCTTTTTATTGCACTTAAACACAAAAATTACGCAACTTTGAATAAACCCCTGAATACATGAGTTGTTCACAATGATGGATTACCTATCCCAGCAATGTTTCAAGTATCAACAAGTTGATTTTAATAGCGTACCAGAATGAACTGAAACCAGTGGTGGTCTGGAAGGTAGGAAAAACATTTTTAACTCAGTTTTCCAGATGTATCTTTTGGGAAACGACTGTCAGTAAAGTTACGTGTTTGAAAATTGAATATATTAGGCTCAAACATGCACAATCGCTGGTATGGTCCTTTAAACATGTAACAATTGCCAGCATGATCCTTTAAGTACAGTGCTTGAGCAATGGAAATCTTTTAGATTTGACCTTGTGTGTGTGTGTGTGTGTGTGTGTGTGTGTGTGTGTGTGTGTGTGTTTAGTACAGACTGTTCTCATTGTCTGGTAGTCAGCAGCTCTCTCATGCTGAATGAGCTGTGTGTTGCTGATGCTGAAGGCCTCGTTGGCCACACTGACAGCAGCTCTGCTCTGTCTGTTGGCATGCCACATGCATCCAGCCAGCGGCGGCGGCGACGAGGGGGTACACAGTCAACTCCTTGTCTTCCCACTCGTGNAAAAAAAAAAAAAAAAAAAGTAATCTAGTATATACAATAGTATGACAAATCTGACTTGAAAAATACAAAATGTTCTAATGAAAATGTGCATTATATGGTGACATTGTGACATCAGCAATGATGTCATTGTCATGTCATCACAGCAGACATTTATTGGGTTTACTTTGAACTTAGCTGTATCTCCCATTCACTTTTATTTTAAAAAAAGTTGAAAAAATATGCACGTTTATACTGCATATGAAAGATATGAAAATCATGCAACTAAAAAAATCAGAACATTTTGAAATCTGAATGACATTTCTATGAAATGATGTGGAAGAAGAATTAAGTTCATAAATCATTGAGTTTATAAGTGTATGAAATAGAAGCTGTGTGCATCATTGAAGTGAACGTCGGTACGAAGAATATAAATTCTAAAACACATCAAATACCTGCAGTGACAAATAAATACTGAATACAAGCATTACTAAGTGGCTTCACATGTCACTTAATAACTTAAGAAAAAGTGGATTTCGTGTTTAGATTGCTTTTTAAAGAACCATACCAGTGATTTTGTATGTTTAAGCCTAATAAATTCAACCCACATAGAACCAATTTCCAAAATATAAAACTGTATTTGTTTCCTGTTATTTGCTTGATATAGTAATTTTTCGAAGTGAAATGTTCAGTGATACAACCGCCTTAAAATTCAAACTTTCACCAGCTAACACTTATGTCAGAATGTAGAAGACATGGTCGTTTTAATGTCTCAGTAAAGCTGTCTTCTCCTGGGACATACAGACATACGGTTTCTTCCGTGCAACTCCGTGTTGGACCAGTTAAATAAAGTTTTTTTTTTTTTAATTAATAGACTTCATGTTTGCTTTGATGGATTATTTATCTCAAGCATGTTTCAGTTCTCTTTAAGTTGATTTTTATAGCATACTGGAATGAAATGAAGGTAGGAAAAGCAATGCTAATGTTTACCAGTAGGAACATAACATGTATGTGGGCTTTAGATATTGAGCTCAGACATGCAAAACCACAGTATATGGCCTTTTTAAAGTTTTAGCAGTAATCCATGCTACCCAAGACAAAAAAAAAAAAAAAAAAAAAAAAAAAAAAACAACTACAAAAAACATCTGAATTTTAGATTTCAACTGGAATTTTTTACGTTATGATCAAGCTAATCAGAAGTGGTTGAGTGAACTTTTAATATTGTGAATCTCTGCTTATAATATAATATAAGAAGCTGCATGTCTCCTCACCCACTGAGACATGAAAAGTCTGCTGTTTTTTTCTCACAAACACACACACACACACACACACATTCACACACACACACACAACTCCTCTGGTTCCCTCCATATAAGCTGTCATACTGGATGGTTGTTGATGGTTATCAGATATTTATTGTTTTGAGTCACAGCTCTGGCTGTCTTCTATTTCCACCTGGATCCAGGTGTGTGTGTGTGTGTGTGTGTGTGTGTGTGTGTGTGTGAGAGAGTGTGAGAGAGAGAGAGAGAGAGACAGCAGGAGGGAGCAACACCGAGTCTATTTACACCAGTGAAGCACAATCGATAGAAAAGGTTCTAGTACTTTTTGCTTTTCCTTCATGACATTCTGACATCACTAATAAATCTTTCTTTCTTTCTTTCTTTCTTTCTTTCTTTCTTTCTTTCTTTCTCAAAAGATCCGAAAGCTTGAAAATCCCCCAAACCTTGAGAAATATGTGAATTTACATGATCTTAAAACTTTGTTGTTTTTCAGTATTTTGTGGGACTTTTGTAGCTAATTACTTTTACATTGTAGTATTACGAGTACAAGTATTCGAGTACTTCACTGATAGCTTTTCCTTGTGTAATCTCCTTGCATCAAATTGATTCATTCTCTCTGGGCGGCTGGAACAAATCGTTGGTAAAAGTTTGTTTGTCAGGAATGAATGTCACTGATCATTAACTCATTCATTCATTAGTTTTGTTCATTAGCTGCATGTACAACTGCAAGATCCTTAACGTTAACGTTTGCTAACTGAAACATGAATCATATCCAACTCGTACTATGATCATGTAGTCCTGTCATAGAAAAAGAGAAAAATAATCAGCACTTTATTCCAGTCCACAGCACTTTGTCTGCTATTCAGAGTTTGTAATCAGACAACAAAGAAAAATGTTGAAGGACGTTTTTCAGTGCGGAGGGATTAAATGTACCCAGTGTGATGTTGAGGCCGCGGAAAGGCAGACGCTGTTTTTGAATCGCAGCTGAAATTGTGTTGGTAGTAGCCTTGGTGTTTGACTTGTGATGTGTGTAAACAGCGATGATGAATAACTCGCTCGCTTTTCTGAGAAGGATACGAGTACATTTCAACAAATAAGCAGAATTCATACTCACAACTTATGATTTCCATTCAGGTCACTGTCCTTATCCAAAGATCAGATTGTCCACAATTTCCCAAAAATACCATATACTTTAAATAAAAAAACTACTAAAAGAAACTATTAATATTACAATTAAACCTAATAAACATTTTACGTGTTTTATGAGGCTTCTTGTGAGTGGGAACATCATCATCATCACTTTGGTCTTGACTGAAATATACTGTATCTTCACTATTGGATGGATTATCATTAAATTTGATGTACTGTATATTCATAGTACAGACAGAATGAATTGTAGTACCACAAGAGGTCAGATTTTCACAAAGAATTTACTTTGGTTTATGATAAGATAATGTGGAAAAAGAGTTTAATTTCCATGACCTTAGTGATGGATAATAATGATCCTCAAGTTAAATTATACCCTACAGATACCTTGCATTAAAGTGTAACTTAACACCAGCTGACAACCTTGTTTTTGCTGACATCTACTGGTTGAAGTTCTTGCCTTGCTGCAGCACACACTCAGGTGTGTTCAGTACACTGTGACATCATTTTGGGGTGTTTTCAGGTTCAACAGTGGAGACTGTCAGAGGTGCAACAGGCTTTCAACCAGAAGAGCTCATTGAAACACTTTTCAGCTTGGTAACCTGAACACCATAATACACCCTGCTGCAGGTGTGAAATTCAACCAGTAGAGGTCAGCAAAAACAACATTTTTATCTGGTGTTAAGTTACACTTTACAATTCCATCTCTGTATCCAGATAACATATCTGGATACAGAGTTGATGGTTGGATCTCAGTAGACAGGTCGTTACACTGCTAAACCCAGTGTTTTGTTCTTGCTCCGTGGATGAGCTTTATCATTTTTTGAAATAACTAATAACCTTTTTGTTTTTTTGCATGGGCTGTTGCTGTCAGTTTGACAGCAGGTAACAATTTATGGCAAGTCATAACTCCCATTCAAAATAACTTTATTCATGACAGCGACTAAGGCTGGATTTACACCACCACACACATGCGTCCTGATTCTGATTTTTTGCTCACATGCAACACGTATCGGATACGCTTCCTGAACATGTTAATGGTAAAAAGCCACATGAATCGGATATGCTCAGATCCAATTTGGGCCACTTGCACATGTGGAAATAAATCAGATACGTATCGGATATCCGCCAATTCGACTGCTTTCTAAATACACAGATCAGAATTTCCTTCCCATTCCGACTCTGACGTCATGTTCTGTCTTATCTGCATATGGATGATGTAAGCGATCAATATGATGACACTCTTATAAAAGGAGGACATACTATATACATCAGACATGCTGATGTGTGTTTATGTCAAATAGACATGTTTGTGTGTGATAACAGGCTCCCATTGCAGCAGCAAAACTCCTGCTTCTCCTCCATGATTAACCAACAAAAATACGTGTCCCGATAGGAGAGATAAACGCTCACACAACATATCAGATGTTTCTCTCTGCATGTTAAAGTNCGTGTCCCGATAGGAGAGATAAACGCTCACACAACATATCAGATGTTTCTCTCTGCATGTTAAAGTTGCTAACCTGTTGATCAGATTTTTAAATAGTTTTCTCATCCATTGAAGCATTTTTTTTAACATCCGTCTCAGAAATGTGTGCATGCGCAGCTGCATCCGGGCTGTTACAGGTCACAGCGTGTAAATACAGGTATCAGATATGAGCCGCTCAAAAAAGAAAATGTAAATACGCTGAACAGAAAAATCAAATATAGGCAAAAGATCAGAATAGAGCATCAAGACTTGTAATGTAAATCCAGCCTAAATGTGGGGAGATGGCTTTACGGATTGCATTTACACCTGCAAACTGACCACAATGCAATCCATCTGACCACAATGCATCTATACGTAAAAGTGGCCTAAATCTCAAACATATTACTACAGATTTAAAACCTTATTTGCATGTAAACTCCACAATGAATTGATATGCTGCCAAAGCTCATTAATATATATTCGCGATTAGCTTGTTTTGCCAACTAACTTGACAAATTGACTAATCACAGCTCAGACAAATGTGCAGACAATTCCCAGCTCATGAATTTTAAAATAATACAGCAAACTAAGGTGACCCAGCGTAGACCTGTGTGGATGTAACAACCCGAGCCAGCCTTCATGTTTATTTACGTCTCTCGTCTAAGATGGCTGCTTCACATGCATTGGTTGTGATCAATTATCACAATGACATATATCTGGCAGTTTCTTGGCAGGACAGTCACATTTTATATTGTCTGCTCCAGAAGTGATGCACGGCTTCACATACAGAACGTAGCGGCTTGTAACATGGAGGTTTTGTCTTAATTTGGCTCAGCGTTTGGTTTCAGCAGCCACACATTCATCAAGGGTTTATTGGATTAATTGAAGCGCACGTGCACGCTAACGCGAAACGGAATACATACAAGCACGTGTACGTATGGAGACACACTGAAAGCCAAACACAAAACAGTTATCTCTCTCTCTCTCTCTCTCTTTCTCATTCACAAACACACACACATACACACACGTACAGATGCACAAATGTGTGTGTCTTGTCTTGTCTGCCAGGCTTCCACTCATGCATGGCTGAAAGTGATGCTTGTCATTTCCTGTTAAGCAGAGGAAGTGCATGACAGCACAGCTGATGAGCAGACTGGCAGGTTTCCTTTCAGTCCACAGATATTTACACGCCATGGGTTATTTTCTGGCAAACTGCTGTAATTTATCCTTCTCAGGTGAATTAATAGCAGCTTGTCACATTTTTTTTTTTTTTTTTTTTTTTTGATTAATCACCTGTGTAAATATGTAGAAATAAGTTCAGATTCTGCACTTTAATCATTTCCACACAGTGTTATTATATCTGGGATACAGAGCATTTTTCCATATTTAAATATAGAAAGTTTTGATTTTCCATTAATTTCTTTCTAATGCTTTTTTAATTTTAGAATTAAAGAAAAACCAAAAACCACACACGAGCGAGAACAAATTCAAGAAAAAAGCTTTACATTTTTCAATAGAAAATTTCAAGTAAAAAACAGCAAACAAATTCTTGATTCTTGAAAGATTTAAATTTTTTACTTGATCCTAAAAGACTGCATACATTTTACAGAATGACAGGTTAGCTTACACAAAGGCTAAATTCCATTCTAAATACCAATTATAACTGTATTTTCAGTGTCAAGCAACACTGAAAATTACAAAACTAACTGTCAGCAGATATCAGCACACAGACTAAATTTAATTGGCTAATAGACAAAGTAAGTCAGCTGCAAGAATGTCTCAGAAAACAAAATAATATAATAAATTTTGTTAAATTGTACAGGATGTAGCTATTTTAAATAGCTTTTAGAGGCTGGTTCATGTCCCTCCAGCAGGGCGAAGTACAGCTTTCAACCCGGACGCCGCTTATCGAGATCTGGGTAAATAACAGAGAGCTTTGGATCCTCAGTGGCACTAAAGAGTATCGCCATTCATCATGTTGAATGTGTTGTGTCTAAAGGAAATAAAACTGACACATCACTTGTCAGGATGTTTATGTGCTTGTCACCTTTGACCTTACCCTGCACACAAATGTAAAACTTTATTAGTTTGGTAAATAGGCTTCCATATTTTGAGTTTAGGCATGGTTTAAGGAAGAACCGATCAGGATATGAATGTGAAACCCCATCCCCCTAACCCTAACCCCCCCCTCTGTTTAGCTTTAAATGTCAGAACTGTCAAGTGAATATTTACTGCATTTTTCATCCTGACTGTTTCTCTGCTTGAGCTTTTAGCTCCAAATGCTGATAGTAGTTGGCTTTTGGTGGCATTTTGTGTTTGGCCCATCTCTTCTGGTTGTACAGCAACCAATTTAATTAATAGCAGACAGACAGGCAGACAGACAGAAGGAATGAAAAAAGAAAGAGAGGAATGGAAAAGGAGATAAAAGGAAGAAAAGGAGGAAAAAGGACACACAAAAGGAAGGAAAAGAAGAAGTAAAGGTATCATATATACTTGAGTATAAGCCGATCTCGTGTATAAGCTGACCCGCTGATTTTGACCAGCAAATTTAGATTTTTAAAGAAACCCATATATAAGCCGACCCCCTGATGTTGTTCCATCAATTTATTTGTTTAGCAAATTACCTGTTTTTCTGGGTATTGTCATAGTATTCCTGTGATTTTCTGAAAATAATCCACGTACTGGTACCGGTAAACAGCTGATTACTGTAACTGATATTAGCTGATATTAGCATTAACTTTTCCAGACTCCTCTTCCTTGTCTGAATCACCAAACAGTTCATTCCAGTCCTGCTCTGTGTAACGTGTCTTGAAATCAGCCTCATAAGATGCTCTTTTCCTCTTCTGAGTCTGTGTAGCTTCCATTGTGTGTTGTATTTTATCTCAAGCTTCTTGCTAACAAAGCACAAAACATGACGTTGAATGAGACTACCAAACAACAGTACTGTATCATTATATGAAACAGCACTTTTATAAGGTTGCCTCTGATTGGCCCATTCTTTTATCTTTGACCAATCGTAACAGCGCTTACTGGCTGCCATAAATGGCTGCTGCAAAATGTGCTGGATAAGATGTTTAGTCAGGAAATATCTCATTCTAAGGTATGATTTAAACTATTTGCCATGGGTTGTGGTAATGGTAGTATTTCCACTCCTGGAAATTTCCTTCTCTGAGAACAAATTTGAATTTCTTGTGTATAAGCCAACCCCGCAATTTGCTTTGTGAAATTTGGTAATAAAAATTCAGCTTATACTCGAGTATATATGGTATTAGTGACAATTTGGGCTCTAATAATGTGAATCTGAAAGTAACTAGTACTACATTTATCTGTCAGATAAATGTAGTACAACAAAAGTTCAGTGTTTCCCTCCAAAAATTAGTGAAGGAAAAGTAGAAAGTCAAAATAGTATTCAAAGTAGAAATAAAGCATTGCTGTCTTTCTTGCAATCAAAGAAAAGATGGACCTCTTACTGCTACTGATAGATTCAGAATTATCATGCAAATCATTGTAGACATTCAGGATCCACTAAATGTAGTGTGGGGGCTTTTTTTCAGTTTCGCTGCCTGTACTTGTTGAGTTGTATTGGTGTCTGTAACAGTTATCTGCTCCAAAAGACCTTTTAAATTCATCCTGAGATGAAAAATGAAAACAGTGTGAATATTCATTGTTCTGAGTCCATCCAGCCTGTATGAATTCCTCTCCTCATTCCCTTTGAGTTCAACTCCAAAGGCTGCAGCTGCACCACTAAACAGGCTCCACTTGGTTGAATTGCTCATGTAATGGACATACTGGCTCCTCTTGTGTTCTCCTGAGCTGAATTCCCATCCTCTAAAAGGGATGGAAATTGACTTTTTTTTTTTTTTTTTTTNTTTTTTTTTTTTTTTTTTTTGTGGTCCTTCCTGTCCCTAAACAGCTTTGTAACGGAGCAAATTCTGGCACGGAGAACGTTTCCTGCTGTGTCCAACTCAGCTTCAGCACAGCAGAGGGTGTGAGGAGTTTTGTTGGAGTGCTGAGCAAAACAGCATTCCTCCTCCAGTTTTTCTTCCCTTCTGTCTCATTAGATCTAACAGGAGGATGCTGCTGAAGCGCTCACCGCCTCCTCCTCCTCCTCCTCCTCCTCCTCCTCCTCTTCCTCCTCCTCCTCACCTTGTCTTCTCGTCTCGACTCAGTGGACAGACACCATGTTTGTTCACCCTCCCCAGCCCTGTGTGGGCTCTCTCACTGTGGAATAACTGACAGAATCACAGAGGGAGGTGTAGGGCACAACAGAGAGGAGAGAAACAGAAGGAGATAAGAGAGGCTGAGATCAATGTTCTGAAGTATTACCACAATGCATACAGAACATTGTGTACTTTATTCTTTACCCAGTGTATTGCAACTTGAGCTTCATAAGTAAAAGTCACAATTTAACCTACAATAGCTGATATTTTTTTTATATGAACTTGGAATGAATTGACTCTATATAAAGTGAGGGTAATTTGTAGTGTCAAATCCACCAGGATTAGCAGTGAACTCTGTAGCTCAGTGCAAGTTTTAGCCTCATTTAGCTCAAAGTTTTGGTTTTCTGGCCGATAAATATACTGTTATCAGTTCTCTCCAAACCCTAATATACAACCAAAGGCAGTTGTTTCCTGTCTAGTCTAAAATGATGGGGAGAAAGTAAATTCCTGAGTGCATGGTCAATAAAATCAAAGATCTAACAAGCTACAGTCTCTGATATTTTTCAGGAGTTAGTGGAGCCCAGAACACAGCAAAAAGGACATACGTACATTTGTCAGATGGCCAGAATCACAACTCCAGCAGGTTTATAATGTTGCTGTCAGTGCACTGGATGTGTAATAATGCTATTGTTTCTAAAAAACAGCACCCAAACAATGTGATGATATGATGGTATGTCAGGATTGTGTGTCAATCCATTCTTTATACCTGAACTCTTGAACCTGTGCAGGGTTTTGAGGAGCTGGAGCCTATTCCAGTGTTCATTGGGCGAGAGGCAGGGTATGAGGTGAACAGGTCGCTAGTCTATCACAGCTCTAATACACACACAAACAAACTCATTACACCAATGGACTATTAAGACTTTTAGGTGGAAACATGCAAAATCAACACAAAATGCTCCAGTCAGATATGAACCCATACTGTTCTTGCCATGAGCCACCGAGGAAGAGAGGAATTAGGGTGGGTGGTCGCCCAGTTTGTCTGTTGTGTTACTTTGGAGGGTTTCCTATCCTCATATCAGTCTAAATTAGTTGTTGTAGCTTTAGAATACATGTGGAGTTAGAGGTTTGTCATGTTTGTGTAGAGAAACAGAATGAGGAACCAAGTCTGGACCTCTAACTAGTCCTCTCTCCCTTCTCCATTTGATGTAGCTTGTTATGTCTTGAGCTATTGATCCTTCCAATGGAGACTATTGCTATGATAACTAGTTTGAGAAATCCTTGTTCTTCTTATCCAGTTTTAGTGCTCACAATCCAGACTCCAGGGATACTTAATGTGTATTTATGTATGTGTGACTAGTTACTTTAATTTGCCAAAGTTTGCCATGTTTTTCCTATTTAGTTTTATGCATATATTCATATAAATAAATAAAATCAACCTCGGCGCTGAGTTGACCGGTAGAGAGATGAGAGCTCCTTTATTGCCTGAGCATTAGATGAACCCAGTGTAAATTATCCACTCAAGTAAACTTCTTTTAGACTCATTAATTCAGTACACATCTACAGCTCTGCAGGGCCATTATTGCAGTTTGAGCTCCACTATTTTCCTGCTGTTAATTCCATGTTCTGTAACAACATAATTGTCCTCCGTCTTATCCAAACAAATTGAGCAACCAAGGAAAGCTTGCATCTGCTAAGCAAAGCAAAAACACAAGCCTTCGTGCTCCAGCTGAGCCCTGTTGGTGACATGTTTGGTTATTGACATTTCACCAAATTTCTAACTGTATAAAGAGGAAGACAGGAATTAGGGAGGGTGGACGCAGTAAATTAGAGCTCTCATCTCTTGACTAATCTCTAGCAGACTGCTCGATGACTGTCTCTTTCCCTTTATGTTCTCAGTAGGTCAAATGGTGTCAGTTGTCAATGACTGTTATTATTCAGAGAGTGGTGATGTTAATATCGATCAGGTCTGGACCTCGTTTGTCCTTCACAGTTCAAAGTCTCAAGCAGGCTGACAGACTCTGCCCACAGCCTGAGCTGGCCGTGTGGATTCAATATATGTTAGAATCTCACTTGTAGCGTTCCAAGCGTAAACGGTGCACAAGATGTAAGATAATTTTGGGAATTATTTATTTTAGAAAGTTGCCTACCTTAATATAAAGTCATATTTTTTCTTTTTTTTTTTCTTTTTTTTAAGTTTTGGATATTGTTTAAGCAGTGAAATGCATCACAAATCCTTTATATGTACTAAATTATAGTGATATTGATCATCAACAGTAGTATTTCCCTTATTGTTTCACCTTTTTGTGATACGTAACAGTGCCATAGAGATGCACATGTGCAGACGAGAAAAAGGAGATCGAGGTTTGGACGTACAAGCTTTCGGCCTGTAATATGGATTTTCAATGATTGAGTTGGTAAAGGAACCGATATCTGATAAAAGCTTGTGGATTGTCATTTACTCATTTATACATGTTTTTCTCTTTTTTGTACATTTTCAAATAAAATTTTGTTCATTTGTTCAACCGGCCGGACTTTCCTGTGGATTATAAACAGAACTGGAATATTTGGAATAATTTACTTGGACACGAGTCAAAACATGTCAGTCATAATAAAGTGGCCTTAGAGGCACAAGGCATCTGAATTCCCCTGTTCCATCCTGAATCATTTAGAATAACAAAAAAACACCAATTCTTTTGGGCTCTATTCAAGCCTGGCATCCACTGTTTGTCAACCTAGACCTAACTGAAATTTTGTTTCTCATTTTGACCACCTCGCTAATAGTGAGGACCCAGAAATTAGCACCCAGAAAATAACAACTGTGGTTTAAACAGTTCTGTGTAACAGTTTTGTTTTAGCCCTCCAAAAATCATTCAGTTTCTTTAACAGCTTTATCCCTGCCAGACATGTGAAGTTGCACAAAATTAATTCAGTTAAAACTAATTGAACAAGGTTTAGTAGCATCTGCTATTTTTAAAAAATAGGCTAGATAGAAACTACAGTGGAGTGGTACAGAAACATTTTAATAAAGCCTCGGCTGAAAAACAGGTGAATCTCTCCTTTAACATGCATGTCATATCCAGAATGTCTTTAGATATGATTTTCATATTCATTTACACTTGGGTTTAATTTGCACCTCCAGTATCTATTGAGGTCAACAACACATACCGTATCATCAATGACTTTAGATCTTTCTCTCCCTGTAACTTGAATTGTTTGAATATACTTGTATGTCACATGCCTACTGCAACTTACACAGAGTTCACATTTTTATTACGTACAGTCTAATTCCAGTAATTCCACTACACCCTGCAATAATGTACATCCTGTTTTTGTTAAACTTATACTTTCACTTTTTGTTGAGACTTGTCGGAGGCACTTTTCCACTGTCAGGCCAAATGCCAGGGCCGCTTCATGCCATTCCATGCTGCTCCGGACTCATGGCAACGATTACCATTGCTGTTTCTGTGGCGCTACTAAAACCAGACAGCAAGTGATGCATGTTTGGATAAGCAGCTGCTAGGACAGGGTTGGGCAACTGGCAGCCCGCGGGCCAGATACGGCCCTCACCTTTGGTCTATCAGGCCCTCAGATGACTTCTCAATTAATAAAATGAAAATTATAAAAAAAAGTGTTTCCTTTGTTATTACCACCACCCATCAGCAGAGGGCGCTCAATCATTACTGATGCTGTATTTACTACCATCCATTCCATGGTAGAAAGGCTTTCAATTAGAGAATAAGATCTGGTCAGGTCCGGTGGGGGTGTGGGGGGTGGGGAGTCATGTCCCACAAAATCTCCTTTATTTTTTGTTTTATTTAATGTGTGGCCCTTTGACTGTGACAGTGACATTTTATTGGTTCCCATCCTCATCAAAGATGTCCATTCCTGTGCTAGGAGATGAGATTACTGCAACGATGCTGAAATTTTTGTTGATACTTCGTATCAACAACATTACGCCTAATTAAGTTAAGCCTCAAAAGGCTTAACTTAAAAAATACTTGTCCTTTGATTAGCCTACTATTTTATATGTATGAAAGCATGTATGGAACTAGTTGCCACAACTTACCNTGATTAGCCTACTATTTTATATGTATGAAAGCATGTATGGAACTAGTTGCCACAACTTACCGTAATCATTCACCATTGTTTCCAATGTATGTATGTATGTAATCTATGTAGCCGTGGAGGGTGCGGAGAAGGACAGATCTAGTGCACCGTCGATCTGCATGGAAGGACGGGATCCTAAAATGCTGTCCAAATGTTCATAGAATCTGTTTGTTTTCCTCGTTGCTGTTATCATCCTTCTGGATCCTGTACGTGTGTTTGAGCTTTTTTATTTTTTCTCTGCATTGTTTGGAGGTTCGATGAATCTCCTGTGCTGTCAGTGACTTGGCTATCAGATGTAGAGCCACAATACTGATGTAAACCAATGATGTAAACTCCTCCGTCATTACGCCCACCTACCCAAACAGTTCTGCTGCACTGAGCACGGTTGTCTATCCGTGCTGAGAAAATCGTGCTGGGCATGGTTTGTAAGCGTTCCGCACCAAACCTTTTCCAGGTGGAAACACCACTGGAATCATTCCTCCATGCTCAGAACTGTTAGGCCCTACAGTGGAAAAGAGACTATTGATTCAGCTCCTGGTAATTTCTGAGGCTGGAGTTGGAGGTCTTATACTGACCCTCAGGCATGTAAATGTGGTAAGCAATTAAATCATCAGATCACATCAGATCATTCAAATCAAAATGGATCGTCCTCTGTATTACACAGTATTAGATGCCATTCTGCCAATTAGATATTGCTAAATGACTACTATTACTATTAATAGTAAGATGACATTTTGGCCTTGAGAATTAGCACTACATGAAAGATCATAAAGTGTCCAACAGAAAGGGTTCATTTTCTGTGGAGTTTGAATATGCTCGCTTAATTTCATAGTAATCTGGACATTAGATTTTCATATTTCTTTTGCGCATGAACATTTTGTCCTGATGGTGTCACAGAAGGAAAGGTCAGGGGGTCACCACAAACATGGTTGCCCATCATTTGTAGATAATGAATAGCGACAGATTTCATCGAAGTCTCATTAACGTTAAAGATTCCATCTCACGGGTTAAATTGTTTTGTCAAGTGGAAATTCTGAACTTACGTTGCCCTACATAAAAGACAAATTGCCAATAAAATCAGGAGGAAGATTGCTGACTCTGTGACAACTGACAACATTGTCTTCCTTAGACTCCACCAAAAGCACAAATTCTGCAGGTAAGATGTCAAAAAAGGAAAAGACAACAATGGAGCACATGATGTAATCTCTGATGATAGGTGTTATCTCCATCCCAGCACCTCCCCATTCCAATTCTCAGCATCCCTGACCTACCGCTGCTCCTGTTCTAAAGATAGAATGGGGAAAGTTTTAGAGGTTTGTCATTGTTCACATGGAGACAAAAAGTCCCAAGTGGAGTAGGTTGCGTGACTCCCAGGAATCTCTGGAAAATCTCTGTAATACTGGAGTGTGAACAGGAGAAGAACTGGCTNCCCTTCAAAATACAAGATCTGTGTGTGTCTTTCAAGAAGCACTTTAAAGGTCTTTCACGCCAACCAGAACCAACATGACAAGCATATGCATCACCAGCATACATTATCTTTTTAAGACACATTTTAAGACCCTCACGTGCCTTGATTCATATGAATTCAACGACAATCATTTGCTCCCATGTTTTTACAAAATATTTCCACAATTTTTCATCTCATAACTTCAGTATTTCTAAAAACCTGGATGTGAGCCTGGTCCTCAAATATCCTAAATTAGCCACATTGGCCACAACTAAAATAATAGCTCTTTCCATTGAAGGCACTGAAAAATTACCCATCGTTGAGCAAAAAGAAAGAGTAATATCTGTATAATTTGGAAGAAAGTATGCTTGTACACATCAGGCCTTAGTTTAAAAAAAAACTTTGTGGAAGTTAAAGGAGCTCATGTTTACACTGTGTGATGCGGCCCACACTGCTGTAGCACCAATAATGCCTTTTTAATCAATATGTTTTCTCCACTACTTTGAAATTTCCACTTCATTGCTGCATCTTTGATCTTGCTGTGACTAGGTATCAGAATGTAGCATTTGATATTTCAAGAGCTCTTTTAGTCTCCACAATGACTGATTTATTGCTGTGTATGTCTGCTACATGAGAGAGAGAGAGAGAGAGAGAGAGAGAGAGAATGAATCAAACAGAAGCCTGCATCAGCTTCACTTATGGCAGCAATCAGCCCCAGACAGGAGGAGGAGAATGGTTGCTAATGAGATTGGTCTTGCTGGGTTGCCAGATATAGACCAGAACATCATGCAAAAAAGGATGTCTGATTCATTTCACCCCGAGAGCTGAAATTTTACAGAAGAGCTTCAGATTCATACAGTGAATGTGACGCTATAGATCATAAGATTTTATGCTCAGGGCACAGATGATGACTACTGAGAAGGTGGATACTGCTTTTTTTTTTTTTTTTTTTTTGGCACTGACAAAATTACATTGCTACCACGAAGCTTTGATATAGTGTAGTGGAATCCAATGTACTCCCGGCACACTGGAATTTCATTACTGAACAGATATTAAAAAGCACCCTTTCGTGTTCTGCGACAGTGACTGAAAATCCATGTGATTTGATTTCACGCCGTGAGACAACTGCAAAGACTTTAACAGCAAGACGGACTAAATGTTGCAAGACTGCCAGGAACTGGAAGTTGTTGATGTTTCGGCTCAGAGATTTACAGGGTAGCGTGGAAGCTGCATCTGATTAAAATAAAAGCCATTGACTGCTTATTAGATTCCAATCCAATCAATAGCTTAGTTAGTGTTCTTCCCTGCAGGACATACGTTGGCTTACGTATGTCCTGCAGGTGAGGATTGTGGTATTGAATTAAGGAGAAATCATGAGGGTTCAACATTTGTACAAAGCCAATGAGCAGTCTGTGAAGCTGTTTGTAAATTCCCAGCTGCTTGCATTTTCAGCTTTTACCTGCAGGTAGTATGCTGAAATGCTTCCATATCTCCATCTATAGAAAGACAAATAAAATGCCTTTAGGCTGGAAAGAGCAACCTCTCCAGATTTTCACCTCATGCTGTAGGTTAAAAGCAATTTTTTTGTTCAAAACTAGTGCTTTATGGTATCCTCTCATTCATATAAAACTCACAACACATTCTTATTTAGTCATCCATCCATCCATCCATCCATCCATCCATCCCTCATCCATTCATCCATCCATCCATCATCATCATTATCATCATCATCATCATCATCCATCCATCATGCATCCATCCACCATCATCATCATCCATCCATCCATCCATCATCATCATTATCATCATTATGCATCCATCCATCATCCATCCATCCATCCATCTATCCATCATTATCCATCCCTCCCTCCCTCCCTCCCTCCATTCTTTATACCTGCTTATTATGGTCTAGAGGGGTTGGAGCTCATCCCATCATTCATTGGATGAGAAGAAGGGAACATATTGGACACGTTGCCAGTCTTTTACAGGTTGGCACTTATAAGATTAAAGACTAAATATTTTTAAACCTTTGAAATCAAATGTAAAAATAAAATATTTTTATAGAGGACTGGCCTCTCTGGGTTCTTGCTGGGTTTTGTTTTATGATACATTTTAACATAATGGGGTGATATTTTTTCTCATCTCTCCTCTGCAGCTCCATCTCCTGTAATGTCAGTTTTGAGCCTACATAGGAATGAAATTGCTCAGTGATCTTTTCACACAAAACACTTAAATATTGTATGTATGCATGTATGTGTATGCATTTTTCAGGATATGCGACCCCACTGGGAATCCAAACCCAAGAACTTATATATTTGATAGCAATGTGTTTCAGGTCTTAAGTTGAAGTATTTATGTACTTTAACTTCATTTTTCTATGTAAGGTGATGCAGTATTCATAATTTAGACACTTTCTCATGATGTCAGCCCTTAAAAGTGTGTTTGTGTGTGTGTGTGAGAGAGAGAGAGAGAGATTTGTATTTGTTTTTTTTTTTGTTTGTTTGTTTTTTTTTGTTTACAGTTTTTGTTTTATTTTACCATCAGAGCCAATCAAGAAAATAACACTTGACTATGGAAAATTTTGCTACAGTTCATCAAGAAGTTATTAATTTTGACTTGGTTTTACAAACTTGTTAATTCTGGATAATAAAAATAAAAGTTATAAACATGTAGAGAGAATATTCTCAATTCCAGAAAAAAAAATTAAATCTCAAAAGAAAAAAAAAAAAAATCTGATTAAAAATCTAGAAAAATGAGGTAGTACTTTTGGGCATATAACTACTCCATTAAATAACTTTACTAAAAGAGCTATGCATTAGATACAGCCATTTTTGTGCAGTATTTCACCTTATGAAATACTCCACAGAAATGGCTGTTATTTGCACAAAAATGGCAGTATTTCACATAAACATCCTTGACCTTGAACTTTTCCAAGTTCCCTGGACACCAGAAGATCCACATCTCCAAGAAATATGGACTCACCAAGAAAAAAAAAAAGGTCTAGAAATTCTTTACAGACAATTCTTAATTTTATTCTGGACTCCAGAAAATTAATTTATGAGAAACGACAATAGGGAAAATTTGTTTTTCCCAGTCTAGTGTGCATTTGCGTCTGTGTGTGTATAACTCTATATGTGCAGCTAGTACATGCAAGGTAATTTCTCTATCCATTATTGCAAACACAAACACCAACATGCACTTTTTTATTTGATGCATGGAAGAACGCTGTTTACTTATATTCCACACTGGAGTCTGGATCATCTTCTGCGCTAAAAAAAAATATATTGTTTCTCCTCCAATATTCATTTAATAATTAACATCTGGGCAGAGGCTGGTTGATTGTAAACGTCCCCAGAGTGATGTTCATTTTTATGTGTCATATTGTAGCTCATAAATGAAGCTGTGTGTCTTGGCACCATGGCAGAAAGTGGGATTAACAAAACAAACAGAAATATATGATTCATTTCTCCAACTCCCCCCTTGCCTCTTTGTCTCTCTCCCACCCACATCTCTCTCTCTCTCTCTCTCTCTTTCTCCCTCCATTCCCTACTGCTGCTGTGTGTCTTCCACAAACCCAGTAGAACTATTGTCATGTCGCCTTCCTGTTTCTATGGTGACAAGGTGAGATCTGTCGCTAGCGAGTCTCTCGCCTCAGTGCTCTTCACTTACCCGAGTGACTTTCAAGCATGTCCACTCTCTTATAAATGACAGTCTGCACCAGCAGCTTAATGCACTCGTTCACTCTGACCCTTTTACACACACAAACACACACACACAAACACACACACGTACTCAAGCTGCTTCCTCTCTCTCTCTCTCTCTGCCTAGGAAAATAGGAGATAAACCTAATCAGAAGAAGCTGATTAGAAGCAGTGTAGAAGCTTGAACAGTATGTGTTTGTGTACGTGCACACGTGTACTTCACAATATTTCACTTTTTTGATATNCCCCCCCATTATAAAGATGTCATATAAGTCGGTGTGTCCAAACAGTCTCTCTGTTACTCTGTTACCTGGAGGTATGAGCCAATCACACACCTGCTCTCTCTCCCAGACAGGAAGCTGTGAAATGACTTTGGAACACGTTACGCTGTCATTCAGCCAGCTGGTACTAGACCTCAGGCATGTGAACAAACATGATTGGCACCATCACATACATGATAATAAACCATAATGCGCACATGCACGCACGCACACACACACACACACACACACACACACACACACACACGTTGAGCCTGAGGGAAGCAGCACTCCATGATAAATGACAAATATTACACATACTTCAATCACCCCAGGAATTGCTGGTACACAGATACATCATCTGCTTTATCTTCCAAAGGGCAGATTTGTTTATAGATGAGGAGGTGACAGGAGTGCCACACACACATACACACACACACACACAAGATAAATATATCCATATTCTGTAAACAGCGCATGATGAATCCAGTATAAATTACAGAGGCCATGTCTGCTACAAAAAAGAAAAAGAAAAAAACAAAACACACACACACACACATACACAAAAAGGAAAACATAAGCCCTTTTTTTACACTGGAAAGCAGCAAGTTATCTCTATTCATTTCAATGAGAGCGGCAGCTAATAGTGTTGCTATCAGAGTATCCTGAAGTTTATGATGGTCAGCATGACAAGTACAGAGATGCAAACAAAAACTAATGGGTATTAACAAATATTTCCACAGAACTCAGTTTGACGGGTCTTCAATAACTAACAGATAACAACCAAGCAGCCCCAAACAACTGCGAAGGGAGCCAAGTGAATTCAAATCGAGTTGGAATGAACAACAAACTATGGTTCCTGCACTTGAGACCTACAGTATTGGATTTTTTTTTTTTTTTTTTTTTTTTTTTTTTTGGTGGGGAGGAGGGGGTCCTAAAGCTTTGTTCTTGAATTTGATATAGTTTAATATGGTTTCTAGAATCAAAACTTTTCCTGAAATAAGTATAAAATGGTCAAGCTTGACAAAAATATCCAAATTATCACAAGCCAAATTTTGTCATTCTGACTAGTGAAGGATTTTTTATTTATTTATTTATTTCTACAGTGCAGCTTTTAAGGTGGCAAATGAAAAACAAATAATAGTTTAGCCCCTAGATGGTTAATGCATTCATTAATTGGCACAATGTGTATTATTTCTGAAATAATAGATGCACTTACTTGGCATTTTATAAAGTAGTCATCCAATACAACAGAAATAAATCCTACATTAAGCTCATCATTTTTAGGTTTTGTTGATTCTGATGGTTTTGATTCAACGCTTTCTCATTTCTGAAGCTTTTGTATTTAACAGTGATATTACTTATATTTGCATCATTCTGAAAGGTGTTTCTAATATTTTGACCACCCCATTTACCAGAAGTGGGGTCAAGTCATTATTTTGCAAGTCATAAGTAAATCTAAAATACTTCATAGAGCCACTGAAACACACCTTAGATCTGAATCCAGCACAAGACCTTAATACACCTCCAAAAGTATGAAAAATATGCTGAAGAAGTACTCTTTCTGGAATCTTCTTTGCTTCAAAATGTCCAGACTCTCATCTGTTTTGCTCTTTTGTCTGGTGGCAAAATGTTTGTCCAGTCACATCCACTTTATTGTGTGAGTGCTTTAGCTTCAGGGACGGAGTTGCAGTCCAGGTCACATAAACAGAGAGAGAGATGATGTCTGTGTTATTATCAGATGACTGATCCAGCGAGGTGAAGGCGCAGGTCATCATGTGGTCCAAGACAGCAGAACGATGATGCATGGAAACAAAAATCAGTGTTGAGACTGAGACTAAATGAAAATCAGTGAGATTATTTCACTCTCTTTTCAAATAGAAATAACTTGTTTCTACTATTACAGTCAGTGTTTTTGTCCTGCAGTGATCTGCCTGTTCTTTTTTCAAAATACTGACACATTTCTAAAAAAAAATAAATAAATAAAAAATAAAAAAAAGTCTTTAAACAAGTTAATTTCATTTGTTTGAAATAGTACCATTGCACTTTTCTCATCTCATAAGAAAATAAGATGTTCAGAGCTTGATAATAGAATAAATAATTCTGCCTGTGTGGAATATTTTAGAAATTTTAGAAGATTTCATTTGATTTGTTCTCTTGAGGAAAATGATTTGCAACTGAAAACATGATGAATGAACTCCAGCTTGTTTTCTCAAACTGGTTTTTAATATTGTTTGGAAATTTCACATTTCCACCCTACAGACTTCACAGGGTATTTTATCGTGCTATTATTGCACTTGTACTGAAAGCAGTGACAGTGCTTTCCTGTGGGAGTCCATCACCACGATGTGTGTGTGTGCACAACGTGTTAGTGTAACTGCTCTGTCGAAGCTTTCTGTTCAGCTCCACTTCACATAAGAGAGAGTGAGAGTGAGAGAGAGAGAGAGAGAGAGAGAGAGAGAGAGAGAGAGAAAAGATGTAAACACAGACAAGATATATGTAAGTATGCACATGTTGATCATGTTTGTATTATGTGTTTATTTATGCTCATATGTGCATGTTTTTCTCCCCCCCAGTCATAAGAGTTTTTCTAATGACACGAAGTGTTTGCAGGTCTCTGAAGATGAATGATAAATTGCTGTTGCTGCTGGGGTGTAAATAATAGAGCAATATTCAATGTAATTAATCATGAGAGACTGGAGAGTTTGTACAGAGAATATTATGATCTGCGGCTGGCTCCTGGCGGGGCCCAGGGTTGGCATTGGCTGTTTGGAGCACTGGTTGTTGCAGCAGCTGGTGAAGTTCCCAGGACTCTGCCAAATATAACCTGGTCATTTTCACCTCATTTATCTCAAAGTGAACCTGAGACCCTTATGGCCTACAGTTTACTTTCACGACCTCATCAGAGGTAAAACTGGAGCAAATTTTGGTCGCTAAGTGGCAGATTAACTGTGAAACATGCTGACAGACACAGTCCTGTTAGTCAGATTAAAACGTTGTTATGGTTGATGTCTGTAATTGATGTTTTGGGTTAAAGGACCATATCACCTATTTTGCATGTTTGAGCCTAATATATTCAATTTTCATACACATAAGACTGACAGTCATTTCCCAAAGCACTGGAATGGTGAGTTAATATTTTTTCTTTCCTACCTTTCATATGGTTTCAGTTGGTTTCAGTTCATTCTAGTACGCTATTAAACTTGTTGCTACTTGAAACTTTCTTGGGATAGGCAATCCATCATTGTGAACAACACGTATATTCAGGCTTTTACGAAGTTTTGTAATTTTAGGGTTTAAGCACAATAAAAAGCACAGAGTGAATGTATGTCTCCAGGGAATATAGTCCCAAAGAAAACCGGCGTTTATTGGAAGATTTTAATGACTGTGAATTCATAAGACTGTGTAACTATTAGCAGGCGAAACATTGATTTTTTAAATGGGTGTATATCACTTGAGTATTTGATTTTTAAAGATTAAGAGATTTCGCAAAATATCAGGAAAGCTGAAATATGGTTTTATGCTTTGGGAAATGATTATCAGTAACATAACATGTATGAAAATGGAATATGTTAGGCTCAAACATGCAAAAATGGCTGGTATGGTCCTTTAATCTCTGGTTGATCAGCTGAAGCTCCTGACCATCAGTTTCAGTCATTTGCAAAGATTGAATCTGGCTATTTGAAGCTGTATTCGTTGATTTTGTCAACTCGGAGGCAGAAAAAGCCTAAAGTAAGATGACAGATCTGATGGTTAGCATATGAAGTAATGGTTGTGGCAAGCAGTTAAATTCACTAAACAGATGAGCATATATAACTGGTTGATCCAGCCTACACATAGCTCCACCAAGTGGCTGCTTCTCTCAGAATAGGACAACCAAAGTTAATCTAACGACTCATTATCAGGCTCTATTGAAATTCTTTTTCCATGTTTCTTCTGAATTCCCTGATCGGGAAAGGTATGGAATTAGGGAAGTGTAAATTGGTGACCTCTACTGAGGGTGTGAGCACTTTATCTACCTCTGACAATTTAGCATCAGTTTAGGATTCCTTTAGGAATGGTCACTCAATATTTGGTACAAATCTTGTGAACTGATAAATATTTCTGGGCCTTAAACTACAGTAAAACAGTACAGTAAAACATTTTGGTAATTGTAGTAAACCTGCATTTTTGAAAAATGTGAAGGAGTTCAAGTATCTCAGCATCTTGTTCATGAGTGAGGGCTGGAAACATTGATAGGTGGATTTGTGTGGATTTGTGTGCACGTTCCAACCCTCACCTACCATCATGAGCTCTGGGTGATGGAAAGAATGAGATTATGGATACAAACAGAGGAAAACAGTTTGCTGACTCATCCTTAGGGACATGGGGAGGAGCTCAGAGTGGACCTGCTGCCTTTGTGCAGAAAAGGAGCCAGATGGTGGTTTAGGCATCTGATCAGGATGCTTCCTGAACACCTCTCTGAGGAAGTGTTCCAGGTACATCCAGCTTGTAGGAGACCACGGGGCATACCCAGAATATGGGAGGTTTTTCTGAATCCCCACCTGGCCTGGGAACGGCTCAGGATAATCCAGGAAGAGCTGAAGGGGTGAGGGTGACTAGGGAATAGGGCACCTCAGCCTGTTGCCTGTGAAAAATGGATGGATAGAGGGATGGATGAAAATGTCATTTTATCGAATAAAAGTACAAAGACCTTTTGCCCTTTTGTTTGATTTAAAGAGCAAATATTCCATATCCATTAACTGCTCTTAAAATCAAATTAAACGGTAATTTTACTCTTGCAGTCAGAATGCTGTAATGGTTCAAAGCGGGAAGGCTTAGATAATTATATTCAGAAAACATTTTCAGGCAGTAGATCAGCAGATGGGCAATGTTCCTGACAGTTATAACCACTGGAATATTACAGCAATACTTTGGTTCCTGATTGTGCCTTAAAGCTATAATTAAGGGGCTGGAGCAGCCTCTCCGAACTCATTTAAAAAGTTATTGTGTTTTTGTTTGTTGTGTTACATATTTGCAAAGTTCAGTGGGGTTGAAAACTCCCTGCGAAATTTTATTTTATTTTTTAAGACAAAATGATCTTATTGTTTTTAGTTTTATGTGTTTCTTTGCCTTTTTTTAATCAAAGAAAAATCAAAGCTCAGATGTAAGATGAATTAAATGAGTCCAAGCTAATGAGAAATGAAAATGTAGTCTTAAAGCCTTTCATATCCTCCTAAATCCTTAGTTTATCCTTCAAGCATGTAAGACCCACTTCATCTGATCTTTACCAAATGATTAATTCAATAACTAATTAGTCAGTCGGCATAATCTTACTGTAATTATATTATGTATCCAATAAAATGCCAAACATTGACGAGTTAAATAACATAAGAATAATTGAATATAATTTTTAAAAAAATAATCGATAAAGTGTGACTGTCTTCTAGTTGTTTGTTTTTAGAAGGATTACTGAAAAAGTGAACCAATTTTACCTTAACTGGTGGAAACTAAGTGGGGCATGACCTAGAGAACAAATCATGAAATATGCTGATCAAGGCCCAGGTACAGATCCAATAATTTTTGAACATGATTTCTTAACATTACAAGATGTTGCTTTTTTTTTTCTTTTCTTTTCTTTTCTTTTCTTTTCTTTTCTTTTTTTTTTTTTTTTTTTNTTTTTTTTTTTTTTTTTTTTAGTATTTTATTCAATTTTTTTCAAATGTAATATGGCAACTATCAATTTAAAACAATTAGTGCAGTTTGATTAAAAACTGTATCTTATGACATGTAAAAACAATTTAATCCTATTTTAATTATTACAGTCATTTGTTTTCTTTTTAAGCCAGTATGTAAGTATAAAAAGACACACTTTATCTACTGTACATACTCGAGTATAAGCCGATCTCGTGTATAAGCCAACCCCCTGATTTTGATCTGCAAATTTAGATTTTTAAAGAAGCCCTTATATAAGGGTTTCTGATGTTGTTCCATCAATTTATTTGTTTAGCAAATTACTTGTTTTTCTGGGTATTGTCATAGCATTTTTCTGATTTTCTGCAAATAATCCACGTACCGGTAAACATGATATTTATTTCAGCAGCTGATTACCGTAATTGACCAATCANAATAATCCACGTACCGGTAAACATGATATTTATTTCAGCAGCTGATTACCGTAATTGACCAATCACAACAGCACTTACTGGCCACCACAGAATGGGGAATAAGATGTTTTGTCATGAAATATCTCAGTCTATATGATTTAAACTATTTTCCATGGGTAGTGGTAATGGGTAGTATTTCCATCCCTAGAAATTTGGTTCTCTGGGATCAAATTTGAATTTCTCATGTATAAGCTGACCCCCCAATTTCTTTTGTGAAATTTGGTAATAAAAACTCAGCTTATACTCGAGTATATACAGATTGTTTGGCTTTGATGGAGGTATGTGCTCCATTAAAATATGAAACACTGCTGATGAAAGCTTTTTAAATGTAACAATTTGCTGCTTTTTCTCAGTCATTTGAATATGTTGTTGTACTTGGTTCAGAAAATGTGTCTGTAGTTTACTGGTGTTCCTGTAATAAGGCCTCCATTACATAACAGCCATCATGTTGATTTATCATCTGGCTGCTAATGATTTGAAGGCTGCTTACTGTGTAGTTATTAGCTCTCTGTAATGGCCTTGCATAGACAAGGTGATTTATGGTTGATTTTGTTCAGAACAGCATTGACCACACGGGTTCATTTTCAGCATCGATTGGCTATAGCCTGCATCCGTAAGTTTATCTTGTGCTCGTGTGTGTGAGTGTATGGTGGGAGGTGCATTCAAGATAAATGTTAGTGTTCCCTAACAGCTTATATGAAATTCTCCAGTACCATAAATCAGGAGCTAACCTGATTTGATTTTATGTTGGTCAGTTTTGCTGAAATTATAAAATGTTCATCTATAATCATTCATATATGAGATAATAATTCATTTTGTTTACATAATTTTAACAACGTATCATCACAGAGGTAGCAGTTTATGCTAAATATCGGAGTGTAAAAAAAACAAACTGATGCACCACTGGGCAGAATGTGATAATTGATTATGTGTTAACTCTTTCCTGAAAGAATGAAAACTGATTTGAGTTGTTGAAAAAAAAAAAAAAAAANAAAAAAAAAAAAAAAAAAAAGGTTGGTTTTAAACATTTAGTCATCAAAATCCTTCCACATGTTTTCCACAGTCACAGAAATGAGTAAATTGCATACGAGTGAGTGAGTAAAAAAGAATTTGTCGTATTGGGTGTCACAGTGACATCACAAACGACAGTAAAAACAGAGGTCTAAATTTTTAATGCAGCTTTAGCTGACATGATTTAAAAGTTATGTAGTGATTTTCATATTTCTAACTGTGAGCATGGCCCAGTTACATCTATTCAAATATGACTCACTGAAGACAAGAACCAAAACACATGATCTTTCCATCATGTTTGAGCTGACATAGTGTAGTGTTTTAGCCTCAGGCTAAATGAGCACATTTTCAGAAATTAGAACCTCTTTCCTTTCAAATGAGGCTCATACATGTCATTTGGCTTTACAGTTCTTCTGTTATAAGCGTTTCCATTTGAGAATGCCAAAATAGGCCTGAATTTAAAAAAAAAAAAAAAAAAAAAGTGGATTTTAATCTGTGCATTTCCATAATGAAACAGGCAGGGAAAAAATGATAGAAAACCATTTTATTCCCTTTTCCATCCAACAATGAATGCAGAAAGTAATTATCTACACCGATCCAGGCATGATTATCAGTGTGTAATATGCAGCAGGGAACCAGCCGTTCACCGAGTCAATAATTCAATGATTTAAAATTTACTGGGCCTTGTGAGAGACGTGAGAGAAGCAACAAAGGCTTAGACATGTTGTGCCCAGATGCTGATGTCAATTTCTTATCTTGATTTTACACTTTAACTGGCTTATTGGTATAGTAACACAATTTTCTGAATGAAAAATAAGAAAAAAAAAACAGATTTCAATTCAATTTTACCTCCCTGGAGTCTAACTTCATTTTCTTTTATTGTTCATTAAATTTGGCTTTTATTTTCTTTTAAGCTGCAACATAAATTTTTAGGGTGAATCCTAAATATTTTGGCTGTGAAAAGCTTATTTTCTGCTTTTTTTTTCTAGAAAATTATTGACTCTAAGGAGGGGAAAAATCTACAATTTCCAAAAATAATTGAGTGGCTCTGGAAAATCCTGATGATTCTAAAAAGTTTGCAAAAAATAAAGTCAGAAAACAACCATGGGAAAAGTCTTTGTAGGAAAAATGTAACTCTCACAACAAATAAAAATCTAGAAATATACTGTGGGATTTATTCTAGAAAAAAAAGTTAATTTTACAGAAGAATCTACACAACTATACCAATTTCTGGAGTAACCAGCTGCTTATGATGACAATCCATCCACTCAGTCGGCACATTTATATGCATGGCAAAAGTTTGATTCTAAATCATTAAGGCAATAAGTTGATTTCTTTAAAACATCATACAACACCATACTTGGACTGAAAATGGCATCAGTTACGCTACTGTAAATAAAGATAGTTAAGCATGTAAATGTTCTATCATCTTACGTCAGCATTCTGTGCACGCATTTCTTTCTGGCATACTTCCTCTGTAAGCCAGTTAAGCAACAAGTCATGCATATTCAACATACTCTGGAATCCTTTCCATTCATATAAACAACTTACTCTGCATTTTTGCTTTAATTGCAGTAAATAACATGATAGATTTGGGGGGGGGGGNGCATGTCTTAAGATATAGTTAGAGATATCCTTGTTGAGCAGGTGTATACATGTATCTGTTTGATTTCGTTTTGTCTTGCCTGTCTCGGCTTCTGATCAAATTCACATGCTTCATTTCAAATCATATAAATGTCGACTTGTTTTAAATCTGTCAAGTTATCATCAGATCAGATCACAAGTCATCCCACATTTAGAACTTCAGACATCCTGCTTAACTGTCTGGATCTCAGCAGAGGCAACATTTTGCACTGAACCCAAAATAGACCTATGGAAAAACATGCATAAATTAATTATTTAAAAAGAAAGAGACCTGACCCAAAAGGGACCCAATGACAGTCGGAACCGACCCAAATTAGACCCTAGGATAATTAAACAGAACACCAACACTGGAAGCTTTATGATGTCCCACCGACTCAAGAGCAGCTTTTCTTTCAGTTTGTTAGCTTTCCCTTTCACTGTGGCAAACAACGCCTCCATTTCTTTGGATCAAGCCATTAGCTTCACCTCAAAAAGCACATTTTCTGCTGCAGGGATTATAATACACCACGTGATCCTTGGGTCTGCTGATACATAAACCCAAGAGGCCTGACCTGACCCAACCTGATTAGGCTGAATCCAGTTTGGACCCAACATCAGGTCCTAGGTTGTATCTGGATTCTAAGGAACTGAGTGGACCCTGTGAAAATCTCCAGATCCCTGGTTATAATCTGTCCTTCTTCCTGATGAGATAAACTGTTGAACGTTTTAAACAATGTCTTAAAACCATTCTTATTACCTTTGCTTTTTGTCTCTGGTTTTACTCTAATTTCTTTACATATAGTAGAGACACAAGACCATCGTATTTTATGGAGGTTGAGATTAATCAAACCCCCCCAAGCGACAGTTTCCATGATGTACCTTCAGATCCATATAGTGACTGTCTGCCCATACAATGAATGAGTGCCATAATGTCATGTCCATGAAAGGATTCTGCGCAAGATGTTATTGGCTTTGCTTGATTACATTCTCAAGCATAAATCAAAGAATAGGTTGTCAGAATGGCTCCTAGGGGGAACCTGTTCTCCAACATGTGCTCTCTTACACTGAAAATATTGTCTTCCATTTTAATGGAAGGCTGGATAATGTCCACACAGTACATTTCTAACATTCCCTGTCATGCAATAGTAACAATAATTCTGTTTCAGCTGTCAGACAGGTGAAACTTGATGTTATAGAGCCTCATTAATTAAGTAAATAATATATATGTAGTTATTTTACCCCCTCTGTCTATTAAATTTTTACTATAAACCAACCACAACAACAAAAAACATAAAAAAAACGTCATTATAAATGCAACACGATGTTACATTGTCCATCAATCTTACATATCCATGTCTTTTAAATCTGCCATTTATGAAGATTGTTGATGATGTTGCGGGTGTAAATAAGAGTTTCATTCAAGTACCATGAGATGAAAAGTAACTACAAGTACATTTACTCCAAATGGACGTCGGATATTTTAAGAGTATGAAAAAAAAAGTATGAAGTATGAAGTATGAAGTATGAAGTCGGAGACTTCATACTTTAAAGCATTTCAGAGGAAATTGTATTTTTTATTTTTTTATTTTCTCTACTGCATTTATCTAACTGAATGCAGCAAATGTATCTGAAACTATTTCTGTCATAATTTCTCTCCTATTTTACAAAATTCTTGTTTTCTTTGCAATGAGTACTTTTATTATGGGAAAACAAATTCTCAAGTTTACCGCTAATGTAGTATATTTTGGGAAATTGTTGTCAGTATTGTAATGACTGGGCAAAACAATGCAAAATTGCTGGTATTGTCCTGGTATTGAAGAGTTTGGAGGTACTGGCACAGAACACTTTTTACTTTTCCTTCACTATTTCAAAGGAAAATATTGTACTTTTCAATTTATTATGTAATTATCTTTGTTTCTTTCTTCCCTCTTTCCCTCCACTTTTCCTCTGTCCTTCTTTGATTGTACTTTATTCCTTCTTGAACTGATCTGAAAGCATGAAGTTTTGCTTTCCTTCTAATAGTCTGTTTTTATCTTTATGAAAGATCTGAGCCCTTGTGCTCGTCCAATACATAATCTGTGCTGTCAGATTCGCTGATGGCATGATAAAGAAAATCAACAAATTTTTCTTTTTTGTGTGGTCATTTCCTTGAACTTATTTACAAATCAAATCTGGAAGAAGCCTGTGTATACACACACATACACACACACACACACACACAGCAGTAATTTAGAATCACAGCACTACTACAGCAGCCATGTTTGATGGCGAGTGGCTCTGGCAGCCACGGCGTGCTCATGAGTACCCCCTTCTGTCCTCATGGGTACTGTGGGAAGCGCTCGCTTCCCTCACTCGGTCACAGCTGTCCACTCACATCGAATAACACCATGGCAGTTCACACGCACACACACACTGCACATCTGTTCACAAACAGGATGTGATACACTCGAGCCTGTTTCATGATTGGTTAGCTCATTTCCTTCTTGAGATGCTGAAATTAGGCCTAATTGGCAAGAAATGGCCTGTGTCTCATGATGGGGTTTATTATTACACTGTGTGTGTGTGTGTGTGTGTGTGTGTGCGTGTGTGCGTGTGTGCGCATGTGTGTATTTGCACATCCATGAACTATCATGTATGCAAACAGAAAATAATATTCACAGCTCATGTTAGGTTGTGTTAGGGTGCACAACTGTAGCTGACAGCCAAGTCAATTAATGTGATATCAAGAATAAAGACAGTACTGAGATGTACATTTTTATGCATATTACAAACTACAAACAGACAACAAGTCAATGCAACACTCTTATCTTGTGGTAAATAGTTCAATTACTCTCTAAAATTAAAGGGTATATCCTCTGGAGAGCATAATTGTATTGTGTAAATTTCATTGAAATCTCCACATTAGATTGTTTGTTTGTTTGTTTTTCTGTACGAGTAGAAATTTTGGCCCAATGATGGCGCTAGACAGTCTGTGAATATCCACAGCAAATTTCATTGAAATTTTACCATTAATTTTAAAATATGTGTTCCCAGTCCATTTTTTCTACAAAATTCTAAAAAAAAATTATTGATCTTAGAAAAATAAATGTACACTAAATTCCAGAATAAATAATTGAGATTTTTTGAGAAAAAAAATCTAAAAACTTCTAAAATCAGTAATTAGTTGTAGAAAGTTTCTTAATTTTCTGATTGATTCTGGGGGGGGAATTCTGGAAAATAAAACAATCTCAGTAAAAAATTGAGGGAAAATATGGAAAAATGCTGTCACAAAAACCTATGAAAAATTCTGGAAAAAAAAAAAAGAAAATTAAGAAAAGCATTCCAGAAAATTCTNCAAAAACCTATGAAAAATTCTGGAAAAAAAAAAAAGAAAATTAAGAAAAGCATTCCAGAAAATTCTTCCATGCTTGCATGTCGTTGATGTTTGATCGCATCCTTCACACCTGCTATGAAAATCAAAATGCAAAAATGACTTTAGACTCCAGAGGTCACAAACCAAAATTAGTTGAGCCACTGGCAAGGATGCTCAGGAGTGATTTTTGCTTCTCATTCTCCTCATCGAGCTCAAGAGGCAGACAAGTAGAGCAAGTAGAACAAACTACAGAGAACAACCACAAATCAACAAACAGGTTTTAGGTAAGAATGATCAGCTGGTTCTGGGCAGACATGCAGGCAGAGAAACAGGTGGTGAAGCAGAAAGCTGCTGGTTCAGACAGGTTGTCAGCATCGCGTTCTTTCGTGTGTCCTCTGGGAGACCAGTCTCCTCCAGCAGGACGTGTGAGAAGCTCAATCACGGCCTCGAGCCCCAAGCTGAGCTGGTTGCAATAATTAAACTACAGCGCTTAGCCTCAAAGGAAAAATCCGTTTTACCATTTTCCTTTTCATTTCTCATCATCCACCTTTATGCCTACAGTCAAGCTCTCCATTCTTTTGTCTTTGACTATTTCTTCATTTTTCTTTCAATGAAAGATCATGAATTCAGATTTCATGAAAATCAGCTGAAACTTGCTTGAATTGTGTTGTCCATCACAGTAAACATGAAGCCTGTAATAAAGTTCATCATCATTATATGCATGTGAGTGTGTTTGTATGGACTCACAGGTCAAGTTTGCACAAAAATATTAGTCAATTATTCATTTTGCATGTGTGTGAATATACAGGCATTGACATGAGGCTTATTTTTATATACTTGCTGTATGCACCATTGCATGCACACTTGTCTGTATGTTTTATTTCTGTACATTTACATAGTATTTGATAAGAAAGGGTATGCACATTTGGAAACAGGTTGTTTTGTGGGTATTGAAGAGCAAAACAGACTCTGCTCCCTCTGTGATTTACATGAAGTTGAAAATGAAATTCATTTTGCTCTTTATTGTTCTATGTATCATGTCCCAAGAACTAGCCTATTCAATAATAAGAACCATGAGGGATGCAATTATTTTTTGATGGATGACTGTAACGTTCTAAAAAGTGTGTGTGAAACAAATATTTTTTCTTTTGATGATTATTTGGAGAAAGCATGGAACTTGAGAAAACATGCACTGTATCCATGAAGATATTCTCTTATGTGTTTGCAATAAGTTTGTCTACAGAACCAGAAAAAAAATGAAATATTATGTTTACTGTGTCTTGTAACCCCATATAGGGTGGGCCATTTATGTGTCTTTACGTAAATCGCCTGTGTCTTTACCTAAATGGGGTGGGCCATTTAGGTAAAGACACATAAATAAAGATTCATTCATTCATTCATTCATTGTAAATGAACCCAAGAGCTCAATATTTAAAGTTAAATTTATTTGTGTCAATATATGTTTGAGGGTTTTATAGTTAATTTTGTTTGGCTTTTATTTTCGTACTTCCTGTATTTTATTTTGAAAGGTGTACAGACGTTATTACTATTTGCTGGATGACACAAGGAAAACGGAAAGATGGCAAAATTTTGTTTAAAAGCGTTTTTTGACCTGAATCTTAAATTAAGCCTCTGCGTAAGAGGTAAGAAGTTGGGTTTAATTTAATTAAGGTTTATTTTTTAAAGGAGTTTTAATTTATTTTGTAATGTCGTGTTGTTGCTAATTGTGCTAATTACGAGAAGTATACTAGCGCAATGGCTGACATACTATTGCACCTTGAACACCAATTTAATACTGTCGGTTTTAGATTATTTCCTTGAGAAAATACATTCAGTCTTGATGTTCAGTGTGATGGTACATGCAAGGTAAGCGAGTTTCAAAAGTTTTCTACTTGATTTTTACTTTGTATAGATTAATGAATGTAAGCAAAACGGCCACATTTCCTGTCAGAATAATTAAAAAAAAAAAAAAAAAANAAAAAAAAAAAAAAAAAAAAAAATGGCAGGAGGGAAAGTTTTCAGGAACTTTGCTTCAGACAAGAAGACATGTAGGTCCCAATTTTGTACTGGAATTACAGGGGAACGATTACAATGGCAGTAGACAGCCGCCATTTGTAAATGCAAGCATTTAGCTTGTTTTTGTGAACAGAAAAATAGAAAGAAGCAAGGTTTTCAGGCTTTTGAAGAAGATGGAAAACTAAACAAAACTAGACTAAACATCACAGTACTTGAAGCTTAGTGAGAAAGCGAGCACGGAACTTCCTGAAAGAATCACGCAGGCTCCCAGTTTAGTTGCAATTTAGTTTAGTTTTTCGGTTTGAAAAAAACAATGACTTTTTTTTTCTTTTTAGAAAAAAAACCCCATCCAAATTCTGGAATAAATTTTAAGAATTTATTTCGAAAATAATGCGAAAATAAATTGGGTTTCTACTGCATTCTAGAAAATGAAAGAATATATCTGGGAAGGAACTGACGAAAAGTATGGAAAAATTCCACCAAAATAAATAAATAATTAAATACACAGAAATTCTCGAAAAAAAAAATGATTTCACAAAATTTTGTCCTCACTTAAGTCTAGAAAGAAAAAAAAATCCCTCAAAGCTTCACAGTTCAGTTTTCGGTTTTGAGCCAAAACTAAAAAGTGCTTTATATTCATGGCCACATGGTGGTGCTGTTGCACTCAGACCTGCATCAAACACTCATCACTCACGTTCAAACTTTACATCATGTTAAACAAGAGAAATTCCTCTCAATAACAGAGACAATCAAGAAAGAAAAATCAATATTAATGGTTGTACCCGTGAATGACAACGTAGAAAAACGAGGCATGTTGGTGTGTGTGTGTTTGTGTGTGTGTGTATATTAGTGTGTGTTTGTGAGTGAGTGACAGCCAATAACATCACCCTCCACATTTCCTGTGTCAGTGTCTGGCGCCCACACAGGGACATTGTGCAGATGATAAAGGGTTATTAAAACTTCTTCTTCAAGTCCCACCTGACTGTCCGTCTGTCTGCTCACACACACACGCAATCACGCATGCACGCACATACACACACACACACGCACTAAAGCACTCACCAGAACAAAGTGTGTTATTGATTGTGGAGCATATATATATATATAGATATATATATAGATATAGATATAAAAGGCATCTAAGGATGATTCATGATTTTTTGTTTTATTTGTGTTTCTTCAGGTTACTGTGGCTTTCTGGTCTGTGAATGGATTCCTCTTACTCAGTCCTCCTTTGTCCATTAATGTCAAAACACTGTGCCTTTACGTTTCCCTTTTTTTTCCATTGGTTTGACTCAGCGTTTAAAGTTTTATACTGAAATAGGCAATAAATCCCATAAAACATTAAAATCTTACCAAATGTAGTAAAATATCAATTAAAAAAAGATGAGTCCTATTTCTTTTTATGAATTTTAGATCTTAGCTGTTTAGAACATTATGTGTAATATAATTAAATAATAACAATTGTTAATGTAATAATTTTGAGAGTATTAAACTCTGTAAGGATAAAAGAGATACCAAATACCAAATACTGAAGAAGACTATCAAGACTTGATCTTGATATTACTGTCAGTGGCGGAGCTAGGGGGTGGCCTGTGGTGGCCGTGGCCACCATAGACAAAAGCCCTGCCACCCCAGTGGCCACCACACGCAGTATCGACTCTCAGATCACTCATTTTTTTATTTATTTGAATATTTATTATCACACTGAACCATTTCTGCCCTGCCACTGCAGTAGCTGAGCTGGAGCTTCATGTGCTCAAGGCTTTAGACTAGTTTTTACAAATTTAAGAGGAGACATGATAGTTTTGCAGTGCAGAGTGCTGACATAATATATGCTCAGAAATTCCCATTTTCTTTTTTTTCAAGATTTTCTTACATTTCTTTCGAAGAGGATAATTAATTACTGTAATTTCTGCTGACTAGACTATTTTTAAATAATTTTTCCTGATTTTAGCTTAAAGCAAGCATCCTCTAAACTCTGCTGAATTGTCTAAACACAGCCCTTTCTATATGAGCCTAATGGTGTGTTGTGGATCATTACGCAAACATTGATGCCTGAGTGAGTGACTGAAAAAGGTCATATTTGGCTACAATGCTGCAACATGCAGAAAATAGTTGAAAAAAAAAAATAACACCAATTAAGGTGCCACCCCAAAGAGAACACTGGTCTTAGCCTGGCCACCCCTAAGAAAATTGTCTGGCTCTGCCACTGATTACTGTGATGTCAGTCATCTCAGATTATTTGGAATTATTTTGAAAACTCTCAAATTCTTCTCTTTTATGCATGTTTTTTTGTGCTAACCTTCTGGAGTCTAAAATAATTAGTCGGGTTCAAGAATTTCCAATAAGTCTGATGATTGGTGTTCCAGAATAGCATCCCCTGTCTTACAGTGCCGTTTCACGCTATGATTAATTCCAAGTTCCGATAAACTTAGTAAGATATTTATTTCACTGTGTTTACTAAAAAAAAAAAAAAAAAAAAAGCTAAATGTGAGCACTTAAAAGTGGTAAAGTTTTCCACTTTCCGCTCATGTCTGACCAAAGTGATGTTTGGTCTTGCGAGTGGATCGTTCCAGGATCAAAATGGGTCCTGGTTCCTTGGTACCAAATAAAACTCCTGAAAAAGTTCCTGCAGTAAGAAAAGCACTTGACACTTCATTCCATATGTAAATGAGTGCATTAATGGTGTTGTGATGTTTTTTGCTGTGCGTGCCTTTTCACAGTCTTCATCATCTTCATCTCTCACTTTGCATCTCCTCCTCCTTCACGTCTGACTTTTTAATCTGCGCTTCCCACGCAGAGCTGAAAATGACGGAAGAGCGCTGTAAATAGTCGCCGCGTTTCTCAGGTCTTACCGGCGTGAAAAAGTAATGAGAGAAATATTAAAACGAAGATTTGAAAATCTGTCATTGTCACAGAATTTCATCAGCCTCAAAGACTGAGCATGAAAAATCGAGAAAACAATATATTCCATATTGCAAAACAAGTACTTTCATCCCAGCAGCCTGATTCCTCCCATAACGACAATTCCCGTAAAGCAACAGATGTGCTTTATTGGTTACCATGCCAACTGGTAACCAGGGAGCAATAAGCAACTTTTCTTGTTTGTTTGTGTGTTTCCTTCTTTGTGTGTGTGTGCAAGTGTGTGTGTGCGTGTGTGCGCGTGTGTGCTACTTCCAAGAAATTCTCTCACTGAAATGAAAGTGGTCGTCACTATATAAAAGCGATCGAACCCTTTAGGATTTGCTGCTTGCTGTGGGCCTCAGCAGTACTAATGTTAAAACATACGTTTTTATTTTTATATCTCATTCTATTGAACATCAGTGCACATATATTGCAGATATGAATGATGTGTGCGATACCTGTGGTGGTTATCCTTTGAGTCTTAAAGGACCATACTGGCGATTGTACATGTTTGAGCCCAATATTACACATACATGTTTACGTTACTGACAACCAATATCCAAAACATAAAACCGTATTTTATCTTTCCTGTTATTTTTCAAATCCCCTAATCTTTCAAAATCAAATATTCAGGTGATACACCCACCTTAAAATTCAATGNTTTCAAATCCCCTAATCTTTCAAAATCAAATATTCAGGTGATACACCCACCTTAAAATTCAATGTTTTGACTTCTAACACTTATGCACGGTTATAGAAGGCACGGCCATTTAAATTTCTCAATAAAAGCCATCTTCTCCTGGGACTATATTTCCTGGTGGAGACATACAGTATATTGTCTTCTGTGCAGCTCCGTGTTGGATCAGTTAAAGTTGCTTCAACAAAAAAACCTAATAGACATCATGTTCACTGTGATGGATTAATTACCTCAAGCATGTTTCAAGTCTCAATGAGTTGATTTTAATAGTGTACTGGACTGAACTGAAACCAATGTGGAAGATAGGAAAAAAAATCTAAAATTTTCAGCTAAAGTGAAATATTTGGGGAATAAATATTTGAGGAGGTTGTCAGTAACACAATGTGTATACAGATTGAATATATTGGGCTCAAACAGCATGATGATGATGCATGATATGGTCTTTTAAGTCATTTTTGCAATTTCACTTTTCAAAGAATTTGTTTTTCATTTGCTGCAAAAGCTGCATTACAAAAAAGCCTATTTTGGGTTTTGCTTTTCTACAGTATCTGCTTACAGCAACTATAGTAAGATCAAGGTTCGTTGGTTGATTTTGTGAATCTACTGGTCATGGTGAAATTAAAAGTGGCAGCATTTGGTCTCCGGTTTGGAAGTCGATAGCTTTTTTACGTCTGTTTTTTATGTATCTTGACTTCCTCCTGATACATTTTGCTGCTTCATGCTTTGGCACAGAATGCTGTCAAACACACTGCATCTCTCTTTTATAATAATTCATCATCTCGTCTTGCGTTCTTTCCAGTATTTCTTTCTTTCTCTCTCTCTCTCTCTCTCTCTCTCTCTCTCTCTCTAGCCTACAGCATGTTTTTTTCATATTTTTCTCTGTACTTCAGAAGAGCACTTAGTCCCTCCCCCCCTTATATGTGCAGCCTATAATGTGAGCTGCCAGCTGTGGCTCAGTGGCACGCACGCATTCTCTCTTTCACACACACACACACACACACACACTTGGAGATCCACAGCATGTTGCTCCGCACTTGAAGGTAAAAGCAAATATAAGCAAGACATGATGTAATCAGGCACATATGTGGCAGTGCTATAGGCTCTCTCTCTCTCTCTCTCTCTCTCTCTCTCTCTCTCTCTCTCTCTTTCTCTTTCTCTTTCTGTGTGTGTATGTGCGTGTCTGTGTTGGTCACATCTATAGCAAATTGAAAAAGAGAATAATGTGCAACAGGCTGTTTTACTGAAGGACCGATTCACAGAAACAATTATTGTCTGATCAATAATCTGCACTTTCAAAAGAGAGGAATATTTATCCATCCATCCATCCATTTTCTTTACCCGTTTGTCCTGTTTTTTTTGTTTTTTTAATATTGTATATAAGTCAATGTCCATGGCAGATTAATTTCCAGCCCTCATGAGATCCAGAAGTATGACTTTGGTCGCTAAATGTAATTCTTAACCCTCCGTAATATGAAGTCATTTTGGCTGTTTTACTTTTCATAAAAACTGCTTTTCTAGACTGCTTTGTTTGTTGAGTATGAAGGAAAATGGATCATATATGGATCTTTTATATAAATCTTTCTATATTTTTTCTATCTGTATCTGAAATGGTGTAGCCCTGCAACAAGAATTGCACTCTAAAAGGCTCAATTCTGTTCTTCGTGTGAGACATCTTTTAGCATTAAGTGTGGTTATTACATTTCTCCTGGCTACTTGTAAAAAAAAAATCACATTTCTAATTTGTGCTTGTGTGTGTATGCAGAATCCTGGCCAAGGTGGGCTCGGACTTCGACCTGCGGACCCTTCGGGCGGTGAGAGTGCTGAGACCACTCAAGCTCGTATCAGGAATCCCCAGTAAGTCGTTAATGACATGATATTAAATTATGGTTTCTGCCATTTCCTGGAGCGGTACAAAGGTTATTGCTGATAATGAAATTGAACCTGAAGTTACCAACACACACACACACACACACACACACACACACACACACACACTGTGCAGATCAGATAGAACGATATATTAATTAAAACACAAAATGGATTTCAGGTTTTTAAAAAAACACCAAATCAAATATTTTTATACTTTTTTAATCAAGCTATTTGGGTTTCTTATGTTTTTTTCTCTCTCATCTCTGTCTGTCAGGTCTCCAGGTGGTCTTGAAGTCCATAATGAAAGCCATGGTTCCTCTGCTTCAGATCGGCCTGTTGCTATTCTTTGCCATCGTCATGTTCGCCATCATCGGAGTGGAGTTTTACATGGGCAAATTCCACACCACCTGCTTCAGGATTGACACTGGTGAGAACCGACAGCTTGTCTGTGGAGATTTTTGTACGGCAACACGGTGATTATCAGCTGACGTGGCGACAGGTTCCCTTTTTTCCATCATCTGAGTATTTATTATCAATTCAGACACACTGTACATTTGGTTACATCACATATTTACAGTATGTAGCCACAAATACCTTATTCAGAAGTTATGTGTGTTTGTGTGTATGTGTGCGTCAGCCTATTTGCCTACAGCAACGTTACCAACAGCTGCACAGCAAATCTTCTGACAGCCATTTTTCATGTTCTGCTGTTGATAAATGGTATTTTCAGTGTTCAGGTTTTGATGGATAGCTTCTGCAGGAACTCATTTGGGACGTTTCTGAGCGGCGCCTCGTGATCGAACGCTATCTCAGATGGTGTTAATTGGGTTGCAGATTCACCGGTTCACTCTTTATCCCACTGGTGATCGTGCACAGGTGCTTATATTGCAACAAAACTAAACAGCACGAGCGTAGCTTCCTCTGGAGATGGGAAGGACATGTAAAGCAAAGCTACTGTCTGTTTTTCTATCTGCTAGCTATAAAATATCTATAGGCTATTTGTAAAAACCAAAAGTACTGTTTCATTAACAGACTTAACATTAACCAGATGTTTCTCTCACAGTCAGCGTCCTATTTTATCCGAGTTTATTTTAGATCGAACAAACTGTACTAATCACCGTTGAAGTAGTTTTGTAATAATAAAATACTGGATTGCAATTTGTAACTCATGGAGGAGCATCTAGTAACTAGTAACTAGTGTTACTAGTTGCAACACTGTCTCCACCTAGTGCTGCTTGTAGTTTCATCCATTACATTTTGGTGTGGATGGAGATCCAATAGATCCGGAAAGGTTTAAAATAATTCTGTAATACGTTGAGAGGTTTTTTTTTTTTCTTTTTTTTTAATTTCTTCAAAGATAATACCCCAATTTCAATGAAAAACAGGCATCTGGTGGACTAAAACATATGCATGGACAGGTAACAAATAGGGCAGAAATATGCAACAATATCTAATGTGTAGCTGAGATTATGCTGATTCAGCAGCATGCTAATGATTTTGGAGTACAGTATCTTTAATATTTGCAGAGATACAGTAGATCCAGGAAAACATTGTTGACTACAGCTGTTTCTTTCTCTTTATGCTGGTATTTCATTAGGAAAAAGACAATTTTTGTCTGGAATTGTTTAGTCTTGGTGGAGGTATATGCAGTAATGAGTATGAGTTATAGTAATGAAAACAAACAACAACAATAGTAATGAGTTAAAGTAATGAAAACAGAATGAAAAAACACTAATATTACTGCTCAAATTTGGATGAGATTTCTCGCCATCTGTTTATTACTGAGCACTTTATCTGTACTTAGTTACATATCCTCCATACTTTTCAAATTCCCGGTTTTTAGGCTCCTGCTTTTACAGCTGTGGTTTGAGTGAACCGTTAAATTCTGTCTTCAGAGTTTCCTCTTAATATCTAACTATTATTATTATCTCAATATGAAAATGCTCTGGCTCAAAGTATGACAGATTACTCTGCTTACGAGTCGGCACAGAAAGCAATACACTGATAAATCATAGGTGTGTAGTTCATATAAGCAGCAGAGTTGTTTAAGCATCAGATTGCAGCGATGAAAATGTTGAACAGGCTTTAATGTCACACTGTTACTGTCAGAGTGTGAAGCCATGACTTCAGGGTTGTTGGCAAGGCCAGCTGTAAAATATGTGTATGTGTCAATCAGTGTGTGTGTGTTTGCGTGTGTGTGTTTCAGTCCAGTCAGCTCATAGTGGTGCGAGGAGTTGTGACAGCCTGCTAATGTACAATACGTGTGTTAATGAGTTATTTTAGTCAGAAAGATGCAGCAGGGTTTGATGAAGCCGAGCAGCATTGACTGTGTGTGTGTGTGTGTGTGTGTGTGTGTGTGTGTGTGTGTGTGTGTGTGTGTGAATGAGTCAAGCAGGTGATGATGGCTGAAGTTAAAAGAGGTTGCATAGTATTTCTCAGTGTCTGAGTATATATTCAAAACCTTTGGGTTTTTACTATTGGGATGTTATTATAGAATAACTGGTCCACCTGCTGTATAGATTTAAAATACTTTTATCTCAGAAAGGGAACATATACTGGCGATCTTACTTGTTTGAGCCCAGTATATACATCCGCACACAATCTGCATCACTGACAACCATTTCCCAAAATATACTACTTTAGTGATAAATTTTAGATTTTTTTTCCCTGCCTTCCAAAATCAACATTTAGAGACTTGAAACACACTTGAGATATATAATCCATCACAGTAAACATGATGTCTGTTAGGTTTTGTCAAAGTAACTTTATTTAACTGGTCCAAGACAGAGGCAGGGAAGACAACGTATTTCTCCGCTGATGTATTTCTCTGCAGAGAAATTACAACAGCCATCCCTTTTACAATCAATCATAAGTGTTAAAAGGTGAAACATTTGAATTTTAAGGTGAACAATGAACATTTGATTTTGAAAGATTAACAGATTTGAAAAAGTAACGGGAAAACTAAAATATAGTTTTATCTTTTGGAAATTGTTACTAATGTAACATATACAGTATATGGGTTGTGTATATTGGGCTCAAACATGCATGATCACCAGTATGGTCCTTTAATAGTGTGCTGGAATGAACCGAAACCAATGGCAGTCTGGAACATAGGAACAAAACAATTTTAATATTTACCGCTACGTTTGTATATTTTAAGAAATGTTTGTCAATAACTTAATGTTTATGTGGGCTGTATCCATATTGGGCTCAGATCTCTGGTATTGTCTTTTAAAGCCCAGTACACACTGTACGATTTTGGGCTGTCCCATACGACCAACGTGAAAGAATTGTGGCAATATATTTGGTCATGGCTCCAAAACAGTGGTCCTACGTCGCACCATGAGAGAGCTACAAAGAGGGCCGTTGTAACAGTTCAAAGGACCAAAGATAGCCTGCGACAAAAGTCTGACAGTGTCAGAAATGTAGGATGCTGTTATGATCTGTCTACTAACCAACCAATAGGAATGCAGCGTGAAATTACGTGCTGGTCAAAGTGACACTGTTGGCGCCGTTATGAATAAAGTTTGGAGGAAAAACAACAACAACTCAAACTGATAAGATGGAAGCAAAACGTGTGAAACGGAATTTGTGGGACTATAACAGAGAAGGCAGCAAAAGCGTGTTTATACGACATCTCCTCCAGCTGTTACTGCTCCCGTTACCATGTCCGCTCAGATGCAGCACAGAGCATCCACATTCTCCTCCTCCTTTTTGGAGTTTTTTCGATACACAGAAGACAAAGATAGCTTCTTGTTTCGCTTCATTATTTTCGACAACAGCAACGCAAATGGATGAGGCGCACTGATGCTGTATTTTCCTCTCAACTTGCATCGTAGCCTATCAACGTACAGTCTACACGCAATAAAATTCAACGTTGTACCCAAGTTTATTAGACCCATGTCGCACAATGTGGCTTGCACTGAACTTATAAGATGTGTGTGATCTTGCAGTGTGTAGGAGCCTTAAGACAATACACCTAGCAGTAGATGATAAAGACCTGAGATTTTCCTCCCTGTCTTGCGGTCCTGCTGACGTAGCACCATCTATTGTTTTTTTTTCTGATCACCATCTGCTGACACGTGTGCTAGCTAGCACATCCTTAACAAATTCCTGGCACCCTTCAGTGTTCCCCTGTGCTATCTGCCACTATATAATCCCTGAAATTTTAGCATGTAGACAGCAGGAAGTATCACAGTTCCTTGTAGTCAGAGTCCGGTTGTTTTTAAATGCTGCAGTCATTCAAATACAGATCAGTAACGTAGCACTGCTTAATTAATTAGCCTCAGTTGATTATGACTGACTAAATCAAGTCCTGTTTGATGTGTTTGGCATTTATTAGTATGCAGATTGTTTTTTCTAGCACTCCTGCTGGCGAAGTGTGAGACGTGTTTCGAGGGTTTTGCAACAGATCCGTGCAAATCAACTTCATACTGAAAGCTGAGATAATCAATTTTTGACCACCAGCATCCAGAAAAGAAAAAAAAAACAAAAAACAAAAACAAAACACCCAAATATGCAGAGCCCTGATGTACCGTTTACCAAGCTGTCATGGCTAACAGGTTAGCAGCGGTAACTTAAAGATCCAGCAGATTCACAACATTACCAATCCACTGGACTTGAGAAGTGTTGCTCACTTGCATACTTACATCAGTCTGAAGTATGAAATTCCAAATCCACAAGGGGACAATATGAGGGCTGAAACATAAAAATTATGCGTAGTCTGCCATGAAACACCTTTCAAAAAAGATGGCGACAATCAAGCAATCAGTATTTTACTTTATGTTACCAGGGAGAAAGAAACACCATCTGATCCAATGTACGTGATCAGCTTCTGTTTAAACCTTTAGCTCGTTTTTCTCATTGTCATTTAATTCGTTTACATGCACATTAAAATCTGGATTACACTGAGATTAAGGCAATAAATTGATCTTTTTCAAACAACGTGTAAAAATTATAATCGGGAAAAAAAAATGGCATAAATCAATGTTGGTTTACTCCAACAAACAGACCTAGATGATGTGATTGTTAATCGATCTGCTCAAGCATGTAATAATCCGTCGTCTTATAATTGGAGAAAGCGATCTCTGCGTGTGTTTTCTCACCTGTGGTACTTCCCCTCACTTCCCCTACTTCCCCTTACTTCCCCTATGAGTCGGTGAATGAAAGAACCCAAATAATTCCATCCGTGTATTCCACATTTGTTTTGCCTTAATTACAGTACAGAGAAAAGTGCTGTAAACATACTGACTAATATTATGCTCATTTTCTCCAAGCGGAGAAGCACCAGAATCATAAAAATGCACATGAGAAGGATGGTGAAAATGGCTGCCAGTTCAGCATTCATAACATTGGCTTTCTGTTGGGGCTGTTCTAATGAAAAGAGTGGAAAGCTCTCAACTACCGGTTGATCCATCTTCTGACCTTCACCTACAATCATAAGCTCTGGGTAATGACTGAAATAATGAGGCTATGACCTCATTCTGCATGATAAGGTTGGAAGTTAACTGGTCTCCCACATTGAGAGGGATTGGTTGAGGTGGGTTCGGCTCTTGGTGCTCTTTGCAACTGTGACTGATTAGATCGTGAGACGTGCTGGAGGGACGCCATCTTTAGCAGAGAAAGCAGGAAAAAAGATGCAGGTTGCACTGCTCTCCCTGCTGTGCAGCTCTGACCCAGATAATTGACTAAACAACGTAAGGATTGATCAAATGTAGAGCGTTAGCAGGGCATCGTATCCAGTGGCTAAAATGAATAGCAATTAATTGGTGCACACACTTTGATAAAAGCAAGATTTTCTTTCCCCCTGCCTGTCACGCTTCTTCCTCTGACTCAGAATAAGCCACCTGCAGGACGGAGTTGTTAAGTGTCATTATATTTCAGCAGGTATGACCAGACGGCCAATTAACCCAAACCCTCTGAATGGTCAACGGTCTCACTAACAACTAGCCTGTCCTGCTATTTTTAGAACTGAATTTTGCTCCTCATAGAACAAATCTGTCTCCCTTCCTCACTCGAGTGCTTTTTTTTTTCTTTTAAACTAATTGGCTGGAGCCAATCCCAGCATGCAATGTGCAAAAAAAAACAAAAAAAAACAAAACAAAACAGCGAAATTACAATGTTTTCAAATATCCAAGTTAGTAACGGCAAAAGCACATCAATTTAATTTATAAGCAACACTAGCCAAGTTCAGCTACTCATTCCATCTTTAGATATGTCTTGCTGTGTTGGATGAGAAATGGAACCCAAAACCCCTTTATTAATAATAATAATAATAATAATAATAAATAAAACAAAACACGTTGCACCCCTGCCTATAAAATCCTTGGCAGAGGTACAGCATGCATCATGCTTTCTTCTTCTTCTTCTTCTTCTTGTTGTCTTTCCTTTTTTCCCCCCAGTTTGTAATGCAGCTTCTTGTGCTCGATCAGTCTCACTGCTAACTCCCTTGTTGGTCTGAGGAGGCGTGAATTCAGCCGTGTCTGTGACACATGGTGCCATCGCCTGCTTATTTTCACCTGCAGCTTCACTGGGACCACGTAACGCGTGGGAGATTCATACTATTCCCCCAGATTCCTCTGAGATGCTGCTCCTTTCCTTGCAGGCAGCATTCCAGCAACAAGTGCAAGAACCCTTTGCCAGCAAATATTGCAAGTTGTGTTTGTAGAGACTAAGGACACAGCCATATCTTTACTCCTCCTTGCATCCGAGCTGAATTTTGCATTAATGTCAGATTTGTACAACTAAGTTGATCTCAATGATCCACCATTTGAAACATGGAAACAAATGTGCAAGTTCACCTGACAACAGCAATGTTTAATTAATTAATATCAATCTCCATATCTCTTTATCTGTTTTTTTTTTTTTTTTTTNTTTTTTTTTTTTTTTTTTGCTAAGGTGAGAGAGCAGCCAACTGGCCTTGCGGTGTGGAGCCTCCAGCGAGGCTCTGCCCTAACGGAACCCAGTGCACTGAGTACTGGACTGGACCCAACTTTGGAATTACTAATTTCGACAACATTCTGTTTGCTGTGCTCACCGTGTTCCAGTGCATCACCATGGAGGGCTGGGTGGAGATCCTCTACAACGTGAGTCTGATTTCTTTCTGTCTGTTATTTTTCCTCACCGAATAAATATTTAAGGATTTTTTTTTTAATCCAAATACTGAGACACACATGATGATGAATGACTGGACTGATTTCAAAGGAATCTGGTGCAGGTATTCATGGTCCCCAGAGGTGTTAATTCCTAAGGATTTTGGTAATACCTTTAAGTCATCGTCAGGTCAAAATGTCCTCAACAACTGCTTTGTCCATGCTGAATTACCATGAAATTCATGATGCTCACAGGAGTAACCGTAATGTGTTTCCTGACCCCTTACTTTTCCTTTTTTTTTTTTTTTTTTTTTGCATCATGATTAAAAAAAAAAAGACCACTTTACTCTCACAGAGGATGAACCCTTTCGGTTTTAAAAATTATAGATTAGCTTATGTGTTGCATCATTCTCAGGTTAAAATGTCAGATTTGCACACTATATATCTCATAATCAAAGTGGCAGATTGTGCTAAAATTTGCTGAACGTGTTCACACTCCAAAGAGGATGAACTTTTTTGATGTTGATGAACCCTGTAACCTTTCCTCTAGCACTACCTTCAGGAAAGTTTAGGAATGAAAGCTGCTTTATTTATAAGCCTCTCACATACTGTATCAGCATGTTTTTTGTTTTGTAATGGGCATCTTCGGCTCGTAGCCCTGCTCACAATGCTTTAAACAGTATTGTCATTTTAAAACCAATACATGAATAATTCATAAAGAGATGTTTTTTGTAGAGCAAGCATGCTGTTTTTCTTCACTCACTCCTTGGATAACATTTATATACACACCTGGGAGCTGCCATGTACAACCACAAAACTGTGCTGTTGACTATTGAGCAGCTCCCCTGGTGTATTTCTAGCTGAAGGGTACCTTGAAGGATGTTGTTGGTGGAATGGAGAACATTTTATATTAATTTTCTCTCTCAGATTTTCCAATTGGTTCACTGAAACATGTCACATTTCATTCACAAACATGCAAACCCAGAGGCCATATCGTCATGGATATCTTACCCATTTTGTGTGCGTGTGTGTGTGTCATTTGGGGCTTCTATGGGCCCTTGATAAGGTTCTCGGAGTCATTAAGGAGGTTTTAGGTGTAGATGATCCAAGGGGTCCTTGGGAACATTGAAGGGGTTGTTGAGAAAGTTCCAGAGGTTTTAGGTTTTCTTGAGAAAGTTCAAGGAATAGTTGGTGAAGTTCTGGGGTCACTGAGAAGGCTCTGAGAAGGTTCTGAAAAGGTTTTAGTAGTCCTTGAGGCGGTTGTAGGGGTCATTAAAGACGTTTTATGTGTCTGAGATCCCGGGATATGGGGATGTTCTGTGGCTCATTGAGGAGGTTCCAGAGGTCATTATTTAGGTTTAGTTTTCCTTGAGAAGGTTTTGGGGGTACATGATGAAATGTTGTGGTTACTGAGAGGTTTCTACAAGGGGTATTAAGGATGTTTTTTAGGTGTAGAAGATCCTAGGGGTCTTTGGGGATGTTCTAGGACTCATTGAAGAAGTTCCAGAGGTTTTAGGTTTCCTTGGGAAAGTTCTAAGGGGTAATTGATGAAGTTCTGGGGTCACTGAGAAGTAACCCCAGAGAATGTTTTAATGGTCCTTGAGAAAGTTCTAGGGGTCATTAAGGAGGTTTTAGGCATAGAAGATACTAGGAATCTTTGGAGATGTTATAGGGTTTCAGATGGCTTCTAAGAGGTTTCAGAGGTCATTATTTAGGTTTAAGTTTCCTTGAGAAGGTTCTAAAGGTAATTGATGAAGTTCTGGGGTCACCGAGAAGGTTCTCGGGGGGCCATTTAGGAGATTTTAGGGGTCCTTGAGGAGGTTCTAGGGGTTGTAACTCTGTTCCATCATGGCATTTTCATTGCTGTTTCTGTTTTTTTTAGATGAATGAATGGATGAAAGGCACTATGACTTAAATGGCATGACTGATAAAGCTCATCTGGCTCATCTGGATGCTGTCATCATTTTTATCCTTTGATTTTAAGCTGAAGCTGCTGAAATGGAGGCTGTACTGCTTGATAAACAAAGGAAACAACAGATATTTAATAAATGTGACAAATGTTTGGTTAAATGTCTGGAAAAATGCAGCTTTTAATAAATGTGGGAGGGAACCTTGAAACATTTGGTAAATGTCAGAAAGAAATCAGATGTTTAATAAGTGCAGCAATCATTTTACATGTTTTAAGTGTCAAAAAATATATTAGAAAGAAAAAATATTTGTTAAATTTAATATTTGTTAAATATTTTCATTTATTTAACATTTAACTTCTTTATATAAACTTTTCAGACAGTACTAAAATTCACCATTTTGAATTAGATTTAGTTTCAGTGTGGTTCAATAGTCAGTTCTTAAAAAAAAAAAAATCAATTTTCATGAACTTTTATCATATCTTGTTTCATTGTTATAATAACGTTTCCACTCCAGTCAAGCCTAAAAACCGTTTTGTGATATGACAGCTTTTTAATTTCATTTTCTCGTACTATTCAGTCTTTTTCATGCACAAAGTCTAAATGCGCTTAAAAATTAATGCTGAATAGAAACCTACCTATGATGCTTTTGAGTTCATGCAAAACTGATCAGAAAAAAACCATTTAAGGGTCCTGTTAGCTCATTACTTATTTGTATAATTATATATTAAATACAATCTTCCATTGTGTCATAACTTCTTTCTCTTATTCATCATTTTGTCTGCTCTCTCTCTCATCTTCCATATCTCTATCCTTTCATTTTTCCGTTACGCTCCCTTTCTCAATATTTATATCCTCCTATTCCCGAAACACTCCTTTCCTTTTCCTTCACTCTTCCCTTCCCTTCCCTTCCCAGCACAGAGCGCATAACCTCACTAGCTCAGCCACCTTTTCTATCTCATCTTCATCCTCATCCCCCTTTTTTCTTCCAACAGCTCCTAGTTTTTGTTTGGAACTCATTATCCCGAGCGTTCAGACCCATGCTGCTATGATCTCAAAGACCTCCCAGTCACTATTTTTCTTTTTTATTTCATTCTTTCTCTTTCTTCTGTTTTGATCCCACACTTATTTTCTCTCCTGGGATTTTTCTTTATACATCTAACATCCACATGGTATCTCTCTCCTGCCTATTCTTCTTTTTTCTCTCTTTCCCTTCTCTCCTTCCTAACACATCTTCCTAGGTGTGCCAAGTTTTACTTTACATTTTTTCCACTACATATTAAAGGTTTTCTACCACAGCACCATGGTTGGCTTCAGTGGAGAGTTTGAGTATTTTCACAGCCTTTGAAAAGCTTCAGTGTAATTTTAACACCTTGCTGACACCTCATTCACACTTTCACATCCATCGGCACAGGAGGGAAAGTCCATTAACTCAAGCACTGAAATGAGGTTTGAAGTAGTAGCACTAGATTTGCATTTTTGGGAGACTTTCTGCTGTTAATCCATAACAGTTTCGAGAAAAACATTGTGCTTTTTGCTCCACTACATTTATCTGAGGGCTGATTTATGTTGAGCATGATGTAAGACTTTAAAAATATTGATTTTTCTTTCTTTCTTTCTTTCTTTCTTTCTTTCTTTCTTTCTTTCTTTCTTTCCCCTTTTCTTCCTTCCTGCCTTCTATCCTGTTCTGTTTTTCTCTCTCCTTCTTTTTCCCTCTTTTCTCTTTCTCCACCCTTCCTTCTGTCATTCCTTCATTCCTTCTTTCTTTCCTCTTCAACTGATCTAAATATGTAAATTCTCAAATTGAAGACAATATTTTCACCTGATAGCCAACTAATCTTTTCCCATTTTAAAAATAAAAGTAGTTATTTTGAAAATGAACAAAGATGACTTCAGATACCTGTGCATGTTTCACCCCTAGCACTCATTTACTTTTTCATAACTTACATTTTGATTTGAAGACTTTTACTTGACATGGACTCTTTCTGTGCTTTGGTATTTTAACTTAAGTAAAGGATTTGAGTATTAATTCCTCCGTTCTCCCTTCATCTGTTAAAGCATTCGGTGACTCACTCCCTCTGCCAATGTCATAAACCCAGCAGCCTATAGACTTTGTGTGTGTGTGCGCACGTGTGCGTGTCTGTATTTGTATGAGTGCAGCAGAGTGGATGCAAGTCATGTCTGAATTAATTTACATGCAGAACATAAACCTTGGTTTTCTTACGTAGACGTATTATGGATGCAGATACATGCGTGTGGAAGGGGTGGGGTGTGGGGTGTGTGTGTGTGTGTGTGTGTGTGTGTGTGTGTGGGTGCCTATTACATTAGGTAGCCAGAATAACATGCAGGCATCAGGTTCATTCTGTGGCTTCTATACTAACCCAGTGTTAACCCTGCAGATTGATGAGTGTGTTACCTCTGCCCTGAGGGTGAACGCTGAGACGCTCCTCTCTAATGGCGTAAAGGAGAAAGGAGAATGTCTCTCACATTGTGTTTTTCTCTCATCTCTTTTTTTTCCCCATCCACCCCCCCACCTCCACCCCCACCCAGGAGGCAGTTCCAGGATCCTTTGGTCTCTCAGTAGAGGCCGATGTAGAGCAGTGAGGCACGGTGCCGTCTGCCATGTTGTTCTCTGGCTGCAGGGAATGAAGACAGAGCGGTGACAATAAGGAAGAAAACCTGCGATAGAAGTGTAGATTCTTTATGCTAGTAAAAGTAAAGGATTTGAATTCTTAAAGGACCATACCACCATTTTGCATGTTTGAGCTTAACATATTCAGTTTTCATACATGTAACATTACTGACAACCATTTTCCAAAGCATAGTACTGGAACAGTGAGTTAAAAATTTTTTCCAGAGCTTCCAGACTGCCAATGGTTTCAGTGCACTTTGGTATGCTATTAAAATCAACTTGTTGATACTTTAAACACTCTTGAATGTATATCTCCACCGGGGAGTATAGTTCCAAAAGAAGACCTGCGTTTATGGAAAAATTTAAATGATCATGACTTCATAAGGCTGCATAACTATTAGCAGGTGAAACATGGATTTTTAAGGTGGGTGTATCACTTGAATATTTGATTTTGAAAGATTAAGAGATTCTGCAAAATATCAGGAAAGCTGAAATACAGTTGTATGCTTTGGGAAATGATTGTCAGTAACATGTATGAAAATGGGCTCAAACATGCAAAATGGATGGTATGGTCCTTTAAGTAAAGCTGTAACAAAAGCACCCAAAGTTCTGCATTCAAATGTTTTACTTAAAGGAGCACACCAGAGATTTTTCACGTTTGAGCCACCACACACAGGTTACATTGCTGCCAACCATTTTTCAAAACATATTACAGGAGCAGTACATTTTAGATGCATTTTTCCCAACATTCCAGGCTGCCATTGGTTTCAGTTCTATTAAAATTAACTTGTAGAGATTTGAAACATGCCTGAGATACATAATCCATCACAGAGAACCAAATATCATTTTATTTTTTTTGTCCAAGTTACTTAATTTGATGGATCCAATGCAGAGCGGCATGGGAGAAAAAATATGTCTCCACAAGGGAATATTTTCCAAGAAGGCTTTTACTGAGAAATTAAAAAACCACCATGCTTTCTATGTTCAAATATACATGTTAGCAGGCAAAACATCAAATTTTCAGGTGGCTGAGTCACCTGAACATTTGATTTTGAGAGATTAGGAGATTTGGCAAAAATGACATGAAAACTGAAATATGGTTGTAAGTTTTGAAAAATGGTTGTCTAATGTGCTGCGTATGCATGTAACATTTATTGGGCTCAAACATGCAAAATCACTAATATGGTCCTTTAATTAAGAACATATTGGTAGTGCAATCTTGAGTACAACTACTCAATGTGAAGAGCAGGAGATTTTAGTTTTGTTTTCAGGTGAAAACAAAAAAACCTCCAGCTCGGCTGAAGAAAAATGAGGAAAGCAAAGGAGGGAAACTGAAATGACGCTTCTTCTTGATCTTATTTTATTATATAATAATTATGAACAGAGTGATTTCAGCTTATGCTAATTATCATAATGTTTCCAGCCTCTGCTGAGCGCTGCTTTCCGCCTTGATTTCCTCCCATCAGTGCTGACTTCTTCAGTATTTAAGCCTCATACTGACTTCAGAACATCAGAGACCAGATTACTGTGAAACGCACGTCCAAGTTGAAACTACCCATACGGAGAAACATAATAGGATTTATTCTTCAGAATTATTCTATTTGCCAGCTTTTCCTTTATATTTGCTCCTTTCCACACATCCTCTCCATCTGTCCTGTTACTATGTTGTGATTCTGATAGTTCAAAAGGTGAAAGATGGATATTAAGGGGACTGTTAATTGAAGGCACGATCACACTCAGTCATATTTATTTGTTTGCTGAAAATTTAGCACTATATCTAAAAAAAATAAATAAATAAAAGCATGTTACCAAATTTAATTCATTTCAGTGGAAAGTTTGGGTTATGAGTCAAAAACAAGTGAGTAGTTACTGATCCAGAATATTTTTAACCCTATGGAGTCTAAAGTAATTTTTGTAACCTTTGGATTTGACCTGAATTTGGATTTCATTTGCCACCTAAATCTGTGGTATAACAAAAAAAAAAAAAAAAANAAAAAAAAAAAAAAAAAAGGTAAAAAATTCCTTGACAAGACCCATTTGGGCTTGTACAACTCTTGACATTTAATAGTGTTCACATTTCTACAAAAAAACTGTAAATAACAAATGAGACAATTATCAGTTCAGTCAGTCAATCAATTAATCAATCAGTCAATTTTATATTTTCCCTAAATTTTGACTAAGTAATATTAAAAGATTTTTTCTGGAATTTGTTAGCTTTTTATTTATTTATTAATTTTTTTACAGAAGAGTTTTCTGTAACAAGTCAAAAGAAAAAAGTTTCTCAATTTTCAAAATTTTCTCTTTGTTGTCTAGTAAAGATTATTTTTTATAACAGTGCAGTTTTTTTATGTGACAAATGATTGACAATTTCAACAAAAAGCAAAATTACAATGATACGTTTAGACTCCAGAGGGTTAAAGCTGTATTAATAGATGTTTAACCACTAGAGGGCAGAAAAAACTCTAAAATAAACTAAAAGACACACAACCCTGATGTACCAACTATTTTTTCCAACATCTTAGCAAACATTTGCCTAATTATACATCCAGCAAATGCAACAATTTTAGTATTTTACTTGATTTGTGTTTCTGTCCACATGACTATGGTGCAATAATCTCTCTTTTTAGCTCTGTTTTGATCTCCACCAAGTCCTGAGAAAAATATTTGCTTGTTTATATTGCCAGCTGCTTGACTTTCTTTGCTAGTCTCTTGTTTATGTTATCTTATAGTCATTTTCTGCTGGGCAGGTTGTGTTCAGTCTCAGCCTGTGGTTTCTTATCAGGGGTTTTGCAGCCTAAAAACCAAATTGCTGAGCTAAAAGGCTAATCATGTGTCCTGTAGACCAAATGGCCTTGTCTGTGGGTGGGAAGCAGGCAGAGGGTTCTAGTCCTTGTTGCTGCACTAGGGACTCCTGCTAGTCTCTTGGGGCCTGATTCTGGGTATACCATCTCATGTAAACAGCTGATGAAATTTGTGTCACGTGGACCTTAGCGGACCCTCACATACATGGAAAGTATAAATTGGCCTTGAGCCTCACATGCTTTACGGGGGGGGGGGGGGNCCCCCCCCCCCATTTCTGCTCATTCCCGAGCTCATTCCTGCAGGCAAAAAGAGGCGACTGTTAGTAGTACTTGGCTGTGTGGACCCATCCTCGGCAGACAGTGGGGACCAAGCAGCAACAAGGAGTTTGAGGAATTTGACATTTCAGATTGGGGAACTAAAGGGAGAAAAAATTAAACAAAAATAATTTCTTCCATTATGAAACACCTCTTTTTTTTTTTTTTTNTTTTTTTTTTTTTTTTGCTGTTTTTTTATGAACTGCTGGTTGAATTGAAAACACAGAGTCCAAATGCAGATTATTAAAAAACAAACAAAAACATTTTAAACATTTCATATTATAAAAATGGAAAAAAAAATCTAGACGGTTGTGCTGCCTTGACAGCTTTATGCTCTTTGTCTGCTTCTTAGTTTATTTTATTTTATTTTTCATACTAAATGAGCTGTTTAATATATGGGAATGTCCTTAATCTCTCTCCATTCTTCTAGCGGCCTACATTACCGATGTTTACAACATATATCTTAAATACTTCGGGTTCAAATCTTGTCATGATATTATCATGTCACCACTCTGTAGCCATGCTTGGATCAGATCTTGGTCTTTGTTGACCCTCTTCTCGAATTTGGTTCAGGATAGGGTTAAATTTTGATCATGTTAATGGCTCCCTCAGCATTGTACTTTTTTATTGCATTATGCACAATTTTTATGAGAATACCTGTAAGTTTTGGCAAAAGATTGACATGATCGTACCATCTCCATCTTTTCCACCTCTCTGTCTGTACACCATTGTTTAGCAGAAGCGCTATAACCACAAACAATAAAAAAGCCTTGCATTGATTCATGCCGTGAATACTGCTCCATCTTTTATTCTGAGCTAGTCAGCGGGGAAGTGACACTGCTGTAGCAGCAGCAGGATGTGTGGGAGGTTTCTCCATGCTGATAATGTGGCAATCTTCATTTCATGCTCTGTGATTTTATTATATTTCCTCTGTTTCTGCTGGCGACCTAACGGCTGCCAACAAATTAGAAGAGGCCCTAATTACCTCTGCTGTGTCATGTTCAGGCGTTATACTGCAAAAAAGTGTCCATTTAATTGAGTCTCTTAATCTTTTGTGCTTGCTCTTTGAATATTGCGGCTTTCTTATAACAACACAAGTGCTCTGCTAATTTAATTGGGTTGAAGACTAATGAAAGGTGAGAACATCTTAAAATAAGGCAGATAGTTTCTATTTCAAAATCACTGTCAAGACAAGAGAAGTACAATAAAATGTTTTTTTTTACTACCTAAATCGATGTTTTGGCATCTTATATCTCTGCTCTTATGGCCACATACTGTCAGGATTGATAATAGAAAGTCATTCAGTGCTGATCAGATCAAATCGTTTGGCAGGTTGTTCCTGTCTTAAATTAAACCCTCATTTCAACAGTTGGTGAGCCTGCCTCGCCTTTGTTTTTGGCTGGTCCATGGGGATAAATAGCAGTCGTGTGAAATAAAGGAGCCTTCCATCAATGGGATTGTCTTTCATCAAAAAAAAAAAAAAAAAAANAAAAAAAAAAAAAAAAAAAGATTGTGAAGACGTTTTTTTATGTAGGGTGTAGGGTGCATGAATGTGATTGTTGTTAAAAGTGATTCGTGTTACACTCATCTCTCTGCCTAAACATGTGACACTCTACACTTTGCTCAGCAGAAGGAACAGATGCCAAAGCAACAGTAACACACACCAACAGGAAGTGCCGTTAGCCTTCAGTTGATCGAACCTCGCATTTCAAATACAAGCACAAACCCAGTGAGAACATCTTTGACTGACATTTTGCCATCGCAGATTAGCCTTTGGTCTTTTTGGCCTTTTTAGCCAGATCATAATGGTACAATTTTAAATGTGTCTTGTGCAATTCAGGAAAATGGGATATCTTTTGTTTAAAAAAAAAAAAACACTGCAAGATGGGTATCTGTCAGATGAGATGAGATCAGATTTGATGCACATCAGATTGTGAGATGAAAAAATTATGCAGGCGGGCAGCTACAGGCAGCTCTCTCTCTCTCTCATGCATGCGCACAAGACTCCATCTCTCTGTCACTCACACACTCTGTCACAGACACACACACTCTCAAACACACACTTTATATACATGAGAAACTGAGAGTTGTCATAAGCAATGTTGGAGCCTCCACAGCACAGTAGTGTCATTTCATCTCATATTCCCGTTACCTGGTTTATTATAAATGTGGTTATTAGCAGCAGTCACACTGTCAGAATTTGAGCCTGAATTTGAGACCCTCTGACACTGCAGACTGTCTTTGATCGCAAGAGTGCTAAATCTGCCGTCCACATGCACACACATCTAGCACTGCAATCTAGGACCGCCGTTATGATCGCAAGAGTGCTAAATCTGCCGTCCACATGCACACACGTCTAGCACTGCAATCTAGGACCGCCGTTATGGATCCACAGCCAGGGATTTCTCACAATTGCTATTTTTTGTATGTGACAGCCCAAAATCATACAGTGAGGAGGAAACTTTCCACTGCTCAGGCTCAGCTCAGCTCAAGTTGCTCTGATTTAAAGTCGACCAAATGCCTGAAATCAAAAGATACAAAGCAAATTTTTCAATAATATTTGTTACATTTAGATGATTTTAATCTAAAGGATGACTTGTTTCATAAACTACAGACCACTAAGATCAAGATACTATGACTGAGGTCTTCAAGTCTTTTTAAATTAGTGCGGTTTAATATGTGTGTGTGTGTGTGTGTGATTACAGGGCTCGTGTTCACCTTTGCCTGTCACTTCATTAAAGATCTGAATCGGTAAAGCAGGGTACACCTTGACCTTGTCAGTGTGGCATCTTGTGCTGACAGGGTCATCTCCAGGCAGTCAAATGCACATAAATATAGAGCAGCAGACAGGGACATTTGAGTGTCCGGCTGCGTCTATTTGTGGACTATCAGTGAATCATCCCCATATGTGATGTAAGGACACCAAAGTCCAGCATTAAGTTAAGTGTGTCCATGCATGTGTGTGTTAATGTGGGAGTGTTTGCCTGCAGGAATATCCTGCATGTGACTTTTAAATTCTGCACTCCCTATGTCTGGAATAACTTTAAAGGAACATAATTAACTTTAAAGGAACATACCAGTGATAAGCCACATACACGTTACGTTACTGATGATCATTTCCCAAAATATACTGCTTTAGCAGTAAATTTTTGAATTTTTTTTCCCTACCTTCCAGCCTGTCATTAGTTTCAATTCATTCTAGTACACTATTAAAATCAACTTGTACAGACTTGAAGCAGGCTTGAGATAGGCTTGAATTCATCACAGAAAACAAGATGTCTGTTAGATTTTTTTTTTTTGTCGAAGTTGCTTTATTTAACTGATCCAACATGGAGCTGCACGGAAGCCGATGTATTTCTGTCAGAGAAATATAGTCCCAGGACAAGACAGTTTTTACCGTGCCTTCGACAACTGTGCATAAGGTGTTAGCAGGCGAAATATTGAATTTTAAGTGGATGTATCACCTGAACATTTGATTTTGAGAAAAAAAATTTTCAGAAAAAAGGGTGTATTTTCTTCTAAAACATGATACGAGAAATGTGCAGCAATTTCGTACTTGCTGGCTGCTATCCGTGATAGTGGCTATGAACTAACCTTCTTAGCTCAAAATAAAGTGGTTTATTTTCAGTTGAAACAAAACCAGAGCTGTGCGGCAAGAATTGTCTGGTTTGTTACGGCTCAATGGAGTTCAGGAAGGATTCGCTGAGCAGTGGAAAATCTACTTAATTGCACTCTAGGTTGATACCAGTAGGCATAATGGTTATGGGTTTACAATACAATACATCCTGTAAAAATGCACAGGGATTGACACACACTTGTCTCTTTAAGAGTCAAACACACTCACAAAGTGCTAGTTTGCTGGGAAAGGAACTTTGACCACATTAAGTTTCGGCGTTGAGAGTTGATCTCCAACTGCCTAATTAATTTGATAAATTTAGTAAATTTAACTTCGGTAAAACCGTCAAACGGCAAAAGATGAAAACAAAAAATGACTGAGGCAGATTATAAGAGAGCATAAAGTGTTACGTTTATTGTAAAAATAATAAACATAATAAAGTGTAGCATATTCTCACAGGTCTCTGAAGACCTCTGCTCTTTTTGAGCCGCTGAAGATGTTTAGCAAAGACACCATTTGCGTGTTGTAAATACTTTGAGACTCTGAAGAGCCGCAGAATTGATTCAGGCTGGTTGACTGTCTTCATCTCAGCAGGCAATTGGCTTTCCATGGCATCAGCAAAAGTGTGTGTGTGTGTGTGTGTGTGTGTGGGCAGTGGCAGGCCTGTAAGCTAAGAGTGGGAGCGCACTGTCACACTGCTCCTGCATGATGCATGACTCCAAATTATCTGCCAGCTTTTACTTTTCCTCACGCTGATCATTCGGAATGATTCGTGAGAATAATTGAGGAAGAATGACAACAAGAAGCATATCTTCTTTACAACACATAAAAATCAAACATATCAATTCCCTGAAAAGTTATTACTGAAGTTCATGTTTCAATAGCAATAAAACATCCTGTAGGGGAGGCGGTGTGTTAAAGGTGTCATCGTTTTTAATCAAATAGGCACTTAAAGGACCATACCTGTGATTTTTTTTTTTTTTTTTTTNTTTTTTTTTTTTTTTTTTTGTGTGCATGTTTTAGCCCATATACAACCCGCAAAACACGCTACTGGAGCGTTAAATATTACAATTGTTTTTCCTGCCTTTTCTACCTACAATTTTTCCTACTATTTTTCTCAATCGGCCTGGAAGAGGATGTGTCTGTATTGATGCTCTACACAGTAAGGAGGATGGTTGGATGGATAATGAGAGTCTAATTAAATTATAGTTTTTCATCCATCCAGCTATTTTGTTTTCTCATGTGTAAGCATGACAGCCTCATGGGGATGCTAGTGTGGCTAGAGACTTTTATTTCATTTAATATTTTGCCTGGTAACAGTGCCCTCTGCAAATATTCCACCCTTGGTAAATGAAAGCAAAATGGCTTGTGAAAAAAAAGAGTTTTTATTGTTTATCCTTTTGACCTTTCATTCAAAATATTAACAAAAATAGTTCCTTTAATACAAGTAAAAGAATTGAAAGGAAAAAGAAATAAATTCTTATCATGAAATTAATATTTTTCTCAATTGGCCTGGTGGCGTATGATCGTAGTTTTGGAGACTTTCTGACCCCATGACACAACTAACATCAGCAATTCTCCAGCTGTGATCTTTGAGATTATTTTCAAAGTACCTCATATGTATTGGGCTCAAACATGCATTATTGCCAGTATGATCCTTTAAGGAAATCCAACTATTACTTCCCAAGAACCAACATGATGGACAAATGGAAATGGTGACCTTATGATGGTGCTGGAGGAAAAAAAATGGAGTATTCTCAAAATGATTAGAATTTATTATTTGTACCACAGTTCTCTGGCAATCAATGCAGTAGTTGATGAGATATTTCACTTTGCATTGGACCAATAGTCTGACAGCCCCAGCTAAAGCTGCACCGCTAACATGACTGTGATCTATGCTAAGATCTATACTAAGGTCTATGCTTCTAGCTACATTTTACTCGAATATATTTTTATTGTCATCTCATTATGCTTAAACAACATATGGGACATTACCTGCACCTTGCTAAAGGCAACATAGTGCATCAGCAGTTTTTTTTTTAATGAACTAAATTCGTATAGCCAGTGGCCTTGATTGCCATATGCCCTGTATGTGCTTTGCTGCTGTGCGCTCAGCGTGGTTTCGTTTAATTGCTCTGTACTCAGTGCACGCTTAAAGGTTGTGTGAGATAATCTGCCAACACACACAAATAACAAATAGACACTCCATGCGTGGTAGCATTGAGAAATAGGGAGGTTTTCACAAGCGAATCAGAGCATGTGGGGGATTGTCGCTCACAGAAATTCAGAATGATTCTGAGAACTTCTACGTGGTGTGATTGATAAGTTCTGAGCCCATCAAATAAGGATGCGAGAAAGGGATGTAATATTTTTGCGTAAGTAACATTCTTTTATTTCTGTACATTGGTTGCAATCAAACAATTTTAAATTACAATTTCCAGAGGTACCCAAGGCTCTGATTTATATATGCGGCTAACATGAAGTGATTATAGTTCAGCCACCCAGTCAACTGATTTGCCACCCGCAGAGTTTATCTCTTCCCCAAACATGAAAAGGGTTTAGCTGAAGCCCCCCATTTGGCCTCAGATGAGGGACAACATATCAGCTGTGGGGGATTTTTTTGGACAGTCTATAAAACTGAGATTAAAGCTGAGCTCAAAAATTATTTATCACCATCACCTCACTTCCTAATACCCACAAATAAGTTTTATTATTTTTCTTTTTCCTCAATCTTTGTAACTACCAATGGTTTTTGCACTTTTTCCCATTAAGATTTAGAGTTGAACATCAATATTTCAGGTCCTAAACATGCAATTTGTCCTCAGACTTCACCAGCAAATTAGACTTGCAAAGTTAATAATTTTAAATAACTCTCACTAATCATTTCTGAATTGACTTTACTCTTTATGTAAAATAGGCTGAAGGAAACCAACAGGTGTTTGTGGTACTGTATATAACGTAACGTATATAGCTATAAAACAGATTGTGGGAATAATCGAAAATTGGGAGGAAATTATACCATAAGATGAAAGAAGAGAGCAATGTAAGGAATTTAAACCCTCCCAACACACCTTCTAACACACACACACACACACACACACAGAGTTCCACATATTAAAATGTAAATGGAAGCACAGATGTGTTTGACTGACAGGGCCAGTGGCTGTTTGTGGGGTAGAATACTGGGTCACGCCCTCCTTCCACAAATGACATATGATAAATTGGAGTGATAGATGTCGTACCAGGAGGCCTTGAGGCACAGAGGTCTACTCTGCATTTTTTTTTTTCCTCTTTTACCCTTCACTTCTCCTCTCCTCTCCTCTCCTGAGCTCTCAAATTGAGAAACATGGAGGCTTCCCACCTAAAATTTTATGAAACATACTACTACAAAATGGACCGATTAGTTACCTCTCTCTCTCTCTCTCTCTCTCTCTCTCTCTCTCTGATGGAAATGTTATTTTCCGTCAATATGAGTCAAAATGTTGATCTCCAAAATCCATCCATGATCTACAATCTACCTGCTTATCCTGTGCAGGGCTGCAGGAGGTGGAGCCTAAAGGAACCAGTGTACCAACACAATGTTCTTACTCCATCACCAGCATGTACAGTATGCATGTGTGTCTTTGCCATATTTGTGTACTTGGGCTTGATTGTGTTTAATTTGACAATTCAGAGCTGAGAAGAGCAGCAGCTCTGTAACCTGGCTTTGTTTCAACCTCCGAGACGCATTTGCACAAGCTCAAGCAAACTCGTCTCCTCTGCCTGCATCGTCAGCCGACGAATTAGGCCATGTCAACAGGAGAGAAATTCTTCCCTCCTCACCAGCTGATGCAACAGTGTGTGTTTCCACTTCATTTTCTCCTCCATGCATCAAGGGCTCCCCAGAGGGGGGGGGGGGNGGGGGGGGGGGGGCTTAAAAGAAAGACAGGAGGAGAGAGAGATGAGAAGAGGCGGTGGAAGACAGAGAAAGAAATAAGATATTAATATGAAACTACTCATGTAACATTCATATCGAAAGCATCCACCTGAAAAATGACAGCATCATCGACACAGGAGATGGAGCGACATCTCAACTCTGACCCACAATAAACTTTATTTTCCTTTAAATACGATGCCAATCTTCCCCTAATGCAACATTCAGACTGCATAAAGTCTGAATTCTTAAAATTGCAATTACACAACAGTCTGTCTTGTAATTGTATGTGTCTGTGACATTGTTTGCGATGCACATAAGGCTGTCACTATCAGATTTTCACTACACAATTATTGTGGCCAAAAGAATTCACAATAATGATATTATTGTGATATCTATAGAAAATTTGAAAAAATGGGAGACAAAGCGAGAATGGAAAGAAACTGAAATGATTTAAAAGATGCTGGACACGATGTGTATTAAATACTAAAATACTAATATCATGTGTATTATTAACATGATATTAGTATTTCATTTTTTAAATATCACGGTTATCGTCAATACTAGTATATCGCGACACCCCTGAATGCACATGTTGAAAAACAGTGCAGACAATGAGCGGGCATGACAAGATTCTCTTATCTGGGAGGAGATAACTGACATCTGATATTGATATTTGTGAAACCTCACACGAGAAGTAAAAAACACAGAAAACTGCACACGAGAAGCTAAAGCTGAGTCTCTGCGATTTACCAATAGACCAAAACAACGAGGAGCTACCATTCAAGTGCTGCATGTGCAACTTTGTTCCCACCCATCTTTTTCAAATCCTTGATGCTGTTGATTTGTGAAAAAAATCCCCTAAAACAGTATTGTTTATTGCGTTTTTATAGACTTAAACCAATAATTCCAAACACGATTTAAAATGTTATGTGTCTTGGACAACTCCAAGACGGAGTCAGGACTGAGATTTTTTGTCCCAGATCAGACAAAAATAAAAAATAAAAAAAAAATTCTGGGTCTGGAAACTGTGAACTAAAGTTGCACAACAAAATATAAAATAGTCTGAACTTTGCATCTTTTTTTTTAATCAAGTAGTTTAATTGTCTAAACTAGAGGCAACAGAATTCACTCATTTGGGAATCCATGTGATAAATAACCTATTCCTCATTTAAGTACAAAGACTTGTGGAAATATTAAACTGCAATTTTTGGCCACTCGGGGTAGAAAGACTCACAAGCCGAACTCAGAAACATAGCCTTGATGTACTTATCTAGTAAATGTGTCCCAGCCAATTGTTGCCTACTTCCACATCCAGCAGACACAGAGCCACATGAGCATTCAGTCAAGTTTTTGGCCGCCTGGTGAATGTACTATGTATTTAAAATTCTGCTTTCTTCACCAGCTAGTCATTTATTTCATCTTTCTGCCATTTTGATGCTCAGAAAGAAGCATAAACTTGAGTTTGTTTGATGGAAGTAGCTGCCTACAGATTTATATGGAGTGTGTGGTGAGAGCCATGAGACTCAACCACACACTCTGTATGTACAGATCAATAACGAACAACAAGGGCTCGAAAGCTAAAAGAGCCAAAGTGGACCTGCAGATTTGAGGTTTATTCTCAAGCAACCCTTTGACATTACACAGAGTCATTTGAAATATAATCAAAACTATTGTTCACAGGACATTTCACTAAATAAAGAAAGTCAGAGAGACAAAGAAAGACATGAAGCTCGCAAAGCCTGAGAGATGATGAAAAAGTGAGATAGATTTTCAACATGTAAAAGGAAGAAAAAATATGATGGACAGTGATGATGCCAACCATTTATGTGTGTTGCTGTGTGTTTGTGTGTGCGTACCTGCACACACACACACACACACACACACAGCACACAGATCTCCAGCCTGCTGATTCAGCCACCCTGAACCTCCCAACACAATTACATCCTGCATGTTAGCGCTCAGACACCAGCGTCTGCAAAATGTCACTGTTGCTCACATGTGCCATCAGTCCTCAGGTCTCTCAGCAGCTACCAGGCCGTCATGTGTGTGTGTGTGGGGGGAGAATCATCTTAGATATGTAGGGTGCTGGCTCCAAGAACCATGCATTGACTATCACCCCCTTTTGTAGCTCACTCTGTTGAGATTTGCATAGCAATTTGCAGGCATCATTTCCAAATGGGGCTCCCAGTATTAAAGGATCATACCAGTAATTGTGCATGTTTGAGCCCAATATATACAATCCACAAACACATTATGTTACTGACAGCCATTTCCCAAAATACACTGCTTTAGCAGTAAATTTTAGATTTTTTTTTTCTCTCTACCTTCCAGACTGCCATAGGTTTCAGTTCATTCCAGTTTATTAAAATCAACTTGTAGAGAATTGAGACATGTTTGCGTTAGCTAATTCATCACAGAAAGCAAGATGTCTGTTAGATTTGCTTTTGCCTCAGTAGCTTTATTTAACCCAGTCATCCTCATCCTCAAAATCTGTTCTCCTGTCTGGATCCAGACCGACCACAACTGTCTCCAGACTCTGAGCAAATTATCCTTTTCATATATATTAATTTTATTATCTGAAATTATTTTGTTATCTGCATTGCTGCGACGCAAAGAGTCAAAATTCTCTGTTGCAAATTGAATCCGAATGTCTGCTTGAGAGTTGACAGCGCAGGTAGTTGTGCCCCCCCCCCACACACACACACACCTTAAATTGGCTGACTGGCTTGATTGACTTGAATAAACAGACCTTTGTCTTATTGAAAAGTTTCTTTGTGGACCTTTAAGATAGATTTGTACTTAAGTACCCCTGATTTAACCGATCCAACATGGAGCTGTATGGGAGACAATGTATGTCTCCGTCAGGAAATATAGTCATTAAAATGACTGTCAATAAAATGACTGTTCCTTCTACAATTGTGCATATGTGTTAGAGGGCAAAACATTGAATGTTAAAGTGGGTATATTACCTGAACATTTGATTTTGAAAGATGTGGGGATTTGAAAAAAAAAACAAAAGTATTATACAAAATATTTTACAAAAGTAAAATATGGTTTTATGTTTTGGAAATTGGTTGTCAATAACATAACATGTACTGTATGTGGATTGTAGATATTGTTCTCAAACCTGCACGATTACTACTAAGGCCCTTTAAAAGTATGCAATCATTCCTACAAAGTACTTTGGATAAAAATCATAGAATAAATGATGTAAATTATGAGACCTCATCAAACTTGGAGTCGTATTCTGATACCATCAGCAGAAGCCTTTTAACAGGGATGTCCATCCAGCAGTCAAGGCCTGTTCTTTTGATTAGTCAGCTGGTAGACAAGAAGTTGATGTCATTGAGCATTTTTCTGAAAAGATGAGCTTTGTTTCAACTTTCAGCATGTTTCTGTTTGCCAAAATTCTAAAGTTTGGCAGCACATTTTGAGAGGTGACCGTTTCCAAAAAAACACGTAAAAAACAAAAAAGAAAAGAAAAGAAAAAGAAGAAAAACAACAACTATGTAACATTCCCCAAGACTATGGGGTGAGAGTGCAAGTCTGGAAACAAGTTCTTAACGTTGTGGTTATAGATCAAAGAAAATCCACTCACAAACCTTTACTGGGACTGATGCAGAAATTGATGCAAAAACTTTGCTTGCCTTTTCATTGTTAAGCCAAAATTCACCATTCTTATCCTCAGCATTTCTGCATGTACGCATGTATGGCCACACCACAACATTTTTTTGATATATGAACCTGTAGGTATGACCATACTGGTGGTTTTGCATGTTTACGCCCAATGTACACAACCTGCATAGTATTTAATAGGCTTAAACATGCAAAATCACTGGTCTGCTCCTTTAATTTTTTTTTTTCTGGACAGTATAACAGGCAGAGGCTGAAGGTCATGGGAGACCTTTAGCAATGAGACAATTAAGAGTTGTAAAATTTGTGCTTCTACTCATGAAAGAGAGATTTGTGTGTGTGTGTGTGTGTGTGTGTGTGTGTGTGGAAAGCAGGGTGGTTTAATCTTAATGTATGTAGTTGAAGCTAATTAGGCTCCCTACTAGCAGCTCCTGGCAGCCTGACAGCTTATTGGGAGATTGAATTGTCACACCTCTTTGGCTGCAGTCAGTTTATTCTAAGTGGTTGTTTCTGAGCTGTAATTCTCTTTGAATTAAACAGTTGTTTTCCAGCGATAGAAAACTGAGGCTCTGCGTGTATTTTTACATTTGTTCCTGGAACACACGGGGTGTGAATGGAAATGGCAGACTCTGAGAAGTTTTTTTTAAAGATAAAACTTTATGTCTTTGACACACTGTCAAAAACATTTTTAGGCACATTCTAAACTTTTTAATCAATACAGTTATAAAAGATTATTTTCTTTTTCACGGCTTTGGAAGGAAAAGTCATATGAGACAAACTGACAGTTTGTTTAACCCTGTGGAGTCTATTTTTTTAAAAAATTGAATTTCTCTTTCATTTGCCACTTGAAAAGCTGCACTGTAAAAATCCTTCAGAAGATAGGATGGAAATTTTTTGGTCATGAAAATCTTGATATTTTGTTAAGTCTGCAAGTAAACAAGCTGTTTTCAAGAAGCCATTTGTTACTTACAGAGCAAGTGTGAAGGACTTAATAATCACGAAAATCAGGAATTCATAGAATCAATTGAAGAAAAATTCTCTAAAATCTTTAAAAAAAAAATTTCTTGAATTTTGTTTCTCTTATGGTAGATTTTTTTTTTTTTTTAAAGAAATGCTTCCTATTTTTGAGGTTTTCTTTCGTTTTCATGAATTTTCTAACATCAACAGTTTAAGATATTTTTTCTCTGTACAAATTTTGAAAGATTTATAAGATTTATTCCACTGCTGACTTGTTAAGAATTTTTTTTCCAGTTTCAAAACATTTCTTGAAACGAGAAGAAAATTGGCTGGCATGACAGAAGTGTCAAAATTTTAATAAGGAAAATACAGTATGTTGCAGTGCAGCTTTTTAGGTGACAGATGAAAACCAAATACAGCAAAAAGTACAGCTAGAAATTTACTTTAGACGTCAGAGTGTTAAAAATCAAACTCACCCAAACTCTACGCCTTTTATTTGTGACATGTTCATTTTCCATCTAAACTTCAACTTCCATCCAACTTAAAATAACATATATTATTGTACCAAAAATTATTTATAAAGTTATTCTACAATGTCTTTTCAGCAATATGTTTTTAAAAATCACAAAATGCTGACACCAATAATCCAATAATAATGATCTTTTGCACTGCATCGCTGTCATATTTACTTTATTTTCATCAATATGCAGCAAAAGGAGACATTTGTTGTCTCAGAGACAGTAAATGTAAAGATGGAAACATCTGTGTAATTCACAAAATTGACAAACATATATTCTTGTATATTTAATAAAAAACATACCTCTTCCTCCTCAACACCTGCATGTAACAAGTTACATGAATGCATTAATACCTGTCTCACAAGGCTGTGCAAGGAAATGAACCCTAGTTGGACTTGCTGTAATATTGTAACTAACTGACTTACTCTTAAATTGTAAAAAAAAAATTCAAACAAACATGTCTCTGTGTGTTTTTTGTGTTTTGCAGACCAATGACGTGTCAGGAAACACATGGAACTGGCTTTATTTCATCCCTCTCATCATCATCGGCTCCTTCTTCATGCTCAACCTGGTGCTCGGTGTGCTATCAGGGTAAGTCATTGGCAATCGTGAAGACGTACCCACACATCATCTCTGCCGAAAGCTGGAAATACACAAGCCTGATCATAGCCCTGATTTGACCATTGTGACATTTTCTTTTTTTGAGTCTGCGCTAGTCAGTGTTTAACAGAGAATGTGACCATGACCAGTCACGTCACATGATTCGCTGAGCTGCATGTAAATCGGTGATTCAAAACTCTTGTGATTCACAACTCTTTCCTCCTGATAGACCATCGGACCAATCAGGTGATTTACAAGTTGATACTAACATGCTTGATTATGCGACTGGAACTCAGACAAATGTGAACATTTGAACCTGAGCTGAATAGAGAAGAGACTCATCTGCAAAAAGTTGACGCGTTTTAGCATTTGTGTTAGTATTTCACTTTTCTGGCTCTCAGTTGTTGGCAATCTAATTAAGCTGATGCAACACTTTGGAGGGTGGTGTGTGTGTGNTCTGGCTCTCAGTTGTTGGCAATCTAATTAAGCTGATGCAACACTTTGGAGGGTGGTGTGTGTGTGTGTGTGTGTGTGTGTGTGTGTGAGAGAGAGAGTTTGAGGAAGACATGCAGTTTCACTAGATTGTGCGTGAAGTCGGACCAAAATTCACCATTGAAATAAACTGACCGATCAGCTGAGTGGGCTTACCTGTCAAATTGATTGTTCACTAACACGTGAGGCAATTATAGCTTAAAATGTCACCCAGATTTCAGACAAAAACTGAAACAGGTTTTAATTTTTGTGTGTCTTGTTTATTTGCTTTTATTTGTGTTTGCATTGGGCAAACAATAAAAGGTGCCGGTAACAGGTTTTTAGAATTGGGGGAACATCTAAATCTGGCGTTGTGCTTTATGAATTTAATGGTCAGAGTGGAAATTGGACTGTTTAGTGATCATGGATCAGAGGTTTAGGTGTAGGTCTTCAGGGCATATAGCTTATCAACAAGGACAGCGACCACCTCTATTAAAGATCTCAGAACAAAATAACTCACACTTAGCAGCTCAGTAGGAAGAAGAGGGTCGCGAGATAATTCAACTGTTTAGTTGACAGTTGCTGAAGTGAAGCTGAATAGATGTAATAAAGAGATGAGCTAATCTCTCTCTCTCTCTCTCTCTCTGCTAGTACTTATCCCCTCTGATTTTCACTCTTTCATCTTTCCCTTCATCTTCTTCTGTTGCGAAAGGCTTTAATCATCGTGGCCCCCTGCCCTCCGAAATCTGCCGTTTGTCCGTTTCATTGTACCCAGTGGTGAACAGCCTCTTTTTGCCCATCATGTTTCCTTTTAACGTGACTCACAGCCTCGCCAAAATATGGATGAAAGCAAAGATCTCGTGTGCACGTTCATTAGTCTGGAGGCCACGAGAAACCAGCTGCTGCAGGGAAAACTTTTCTTGCATTTCAGATATAGAAAGTTGAATATATCCAATAGGGATGGGCAATGTAACCTTAAAATAAGTTTGTGACATCTGAAGGTATTTTTGCCATAAAAATATTAATGAGGATATGAACAAATACTATTAAAACTAAAAAAATAGAATTACCTTTTTTTGTGCAAATGTAGAAAAATGGAATAGAACATGTGAAATGCATCACAGATTACAGCTAGACAGAAAACATACATGCACACACACACACACACACACGCACACACGGTAGTGCAGGTCAGGCTTGACCACAGGTGCATGATTGAGACAAAGACCACGTAGCAGCAAAGTTAATATTGTTCATATGTCGACAGTAGAGCCATGTTTGAAAATTATTTCCTTGTCTGGTTGTTGTATCTTGGATCGAGTTTTTGCAAAAGCCATTTTTAATCCTTTTTTCCCCCAGTGTTTTGATTGGCGTCACATCTTTAGTGAGACAAAAAGTCAACGCTTTGCGAGTGTCACACCATCGTTTGCCTTTTCAGTCACAGGGAGCACAACTACCTAACGCTCCAGCTATGCTTGACTGAGTCACTCACTGATTTTTATCACGAATCAGCTGCTTGGCTCTCCTCTTCACATGACTTATGACTTTCTTTACATTTCTGCTTCAAGTAAATAAATACATTTGTTGTGTATTTCTCACATTGACTGTTAGCCTTGTAGCTCTAACAATTCCAAATTCCATGGCTCCCTTTCCAGGAATCAGTTCTTTAACTGCTGACCTACTTTTTTTGGTCATGTTTCATTTCTTGTTCTTGCCTGTTATGAAAATGTGTATTTTCACCAATATTGTGATATGACAAAGTTTTATAATTTAAAAAATTATCACGAACAATATCATATGGCGTAGCATATCCAAATGTGAGTATCCAAAGGTCGGATTTATTTCTGACCACCATATTTTAGCAAAAAGCTCATCCTATCCCTTCAGACCTTTAGCCATCATCATATGTGTTCCTACATCTTGGCTATGAGATGAGAACCGTCATGTGGGTGCATCACACTCCACTGGTTTTTGTCTCCAGCCACGCTTGTGTGTGTGGAGAACTTCCAGCATCTAACAGCTATGTGCCAGTAGCCTCTTGACATCTTCTTTTTCACATCTGCAACGGCTGACTGGCTGTTATCTGCACGAGATGATAATGTTGAGGTGAACGCTTGAGCTGGCATTTCAATATTTCATTCATACAATGCAAAATTCTTGTTCCTATAATGCATATGAGCTTGTTATCTTTGTGAAAAAAAAAATTTAGTTTTAGTTCCCATTTGTTGTTACTTTATTATGTTTGCAACAATGTCAATCCAACGATATTCTAGCAATATACCTTTGCAAACGTTATGACAGTGAAGAAGCATGCTTTCTATATAAGTCATTTATTCCGGGAGAATGATCCTACAGAAATTAGACTAGATAAAACAGAATGGAAAGTAGTTCTGAAACCAAACAAAAATTTTGCCGGAATTCATACAGTGACGATAATTTTGGGAAGACTTGAGTGCCATTCATTCATTGTTGAAGCAGAAGCCCTGTGATGTTTAGTGTTGGAACTCTGGAGAAGTAAAATACTGTATCTGAATGGTTTATTTTAAAGATGGATCTCAAATCGATCGATATCTGTTTCTGCATGATGTAACAGATTTGGATCAGATATGGTGGCAAGCTAGGCCATGAACCAATGAATACGTAGTGCAAATCTTAATCCAGATGGATTCAGATTTTATTTTTTTTTTTTAAACTATGCAAGATATTGTGTTTCTGAACATCTTTACACTTTTCTCGAAAACGACTGCTCTGTAATGAAAAAAGATCTCACATACTTTGTGAGATCTTTGATCTCATACTTGGAGATCATACTTTGTCTGTTTACAACCCTAGATACAAAATAATATCTGAACATTTTCTGTTATTAAAAATCAAATTTATAAGTTTTAGAATTTTGAATTTGTCATTTTCTTGCCATTGTCTTCTACCGTGGGACATGAGTGGATGATGATGTGACCGAAAGACTGAATTTGAGGGACAAAATTTAATCCATTCTAGAAGATTTTTTGTTTAAAAATCTATCTTTATCTTTGTATGTGTGTTTCCACAGAGAATTTGCCAAAGAGAGAGAGCGCGTGGAGAAGCGGCAGGAGTTCCTGAAGCTTCGCAGGCAGCAGCAGATTGAGAGAGAGCTCACGGGTTACCTGGAGTGGATCTGTAAAGCAGGTCGGCCTTGTTTCAGAAATATAACTAGCATGCGTGGATTCGACTCATTTCTGAAACTTTACTCTTTAACTTTCATCTGCATGTTTGCCATTACAGAGGAGGTGTTACTAGAGGAGGAGGATGAGATCGCAGAGGAGAAGTCTCCTCTGGATGGTGCCTGGTACAAGAGGAAACAGAACCTCCCAGGTGAAAACAAGACTGAGTATCTGTTGCCTGTTTTACCACGGAGCTTTATGGGAAACCAGGCGCAGACATATGTGCTATACGTGTCGTCATTTCCTTCCAAAGCATGATTTGACACGAGATCATTGTGCGCAAATCGTTCCAAAATCATCTGTCAGTCACTTTACCATGAATGTGATCTGGTTCTTTTTCACTTGGGGAGTATAGTGTGGGATTTATGCCGATGCAGATTGAAGCTGGAATTTGTGAAGACGTTACTTGTCCAACACATTTGATAAGTTTTTTTTTTTTTTTTTGGCACCTAAACACTCCTTTTTCTGTCCTCCTGTTCTTTCTTCAGAGTACAGCAAAAGTTCCTGAGTTCTTGGGAAAATTCTTGCTGTCCAAAAACCGTGACTTTCTCTGTGTCTCTCTGATTATGGCCTCCACACACACACACACACACACACACACACACACACACGCACACACACACCACGTGCACATGCACACGCATACACACGGACTAATGGAAATGCACATGCCAGTAAATGGAGACTCATTTCGTGCCCACAAGTGTGCTGATAATTCCAGTAAAATGACAGCACCCAGAGGCCCTTTTTCTCATTTAGTTGCATATGGAGGATTAAAATGTGTAGAAAAGCCACTCAGATGTAGTTAGAGCAGAAAAATTCAACTTTGCCTTTTGGGCTGAATGACAGGTAGAAATACTGGGATAACATGCCAATCACAGCTGACTGACTAGGTAGACGTGAGTAGAAAAAGCCTTGTTTTTTTTATATAAGGTGCTTTTAATGAAAAGAGATGGGTGCTTTATTCTTTCTTTATTCTTTATAGTATATAAATGTACATACATATATAAATTTTACAGGCTGGATAATTCATGGAAGATAAAAATAACGAACTGGAGGCAGTTTCTTTTTCAAAACACTTATCTAACATTCTCTTCAAATATGAGTGGAGGAAAAAAAATGCTGTTTAGCCTTTTTACTTTTGTCTCTTAGCTTTCCTTCTTTCTAATTTTCAAATAGTAAATTATTATTCTTATGCAGTCTCCAACTTGTCAGGTTCGTTTCGTCTGTGGTGATATTATCCCAATTGAATTGCAAGAAGTCTACCCTTAATTCAACTTTAATCAACTTGATTTATTTATTTATTTACTTATTTATTTGTTGTAGTACATATTTTGTGTTGCTTTCACCATTTTGAGTATAAAGTAAATTGGAATAATATAGAAAGTACTAGATTTTACAGTTTATGCCACAAAATATGAGAAGGGAAACAATTCTAGAAATGTGACGATTTTCACTAGCCAAAACATTTTTTACAGCGCAACTTCTTAGAATGCAAATAAAAGAAAAAATTCTAAGAAAATTAAAATTTCAAAACAGACTGTATACTCCTGATGGTTAAGATACTGTCCCTGATTTGTGGAAACAAGTTGGAATAATCTCACTTCAGACAAAAATCAGACTTTAATGAGTCCCTAAAGTCTGATTATGATGACTTGTTAAGATGAAATTGTTGCAGGATTTTGCACCACTGGCTTGATTCAGCCTTTGTGCATTGTTCTAAAAGAGCCATGTTGCTTTTCAGTGACAGCAAGGAGGTCATGTGACCATCACATTCATGTCATGATGGCCGTTTTTCATTCCAAGGCTGGCTTCAAGCAGGAAGGCAGAAAATCTCCCGATAAAAAATGTGATTGATGACTGCTATTCATGGTTCCAATTAGCTCACCACCCTTATATACACATGCACACATGCACACACACAGGTATGTGTTCTGTGATGTGGCTTATTCTGTTGAAATACAATTTGAAACCATTTGTACTTCTTGAATGAAAACACTGTAGAAAATAATTTAAAGAAAATTTTAAATTACAATAAACTAAATGAATTTTTCCTCACTTGATTGTCACAAAGGTCCTTCACACTGGCTCAATAAACAGCAAATGAAGCCTTTAAAATGCCACAAAAGCCTTGTTTGTTTTTGGCAGAAATATCCACATTTCCACAAACTGAAATTTGTCATCGTGTCTTTTAAACGATTTTTTTTACAGTGCAGGTTTTTAAAGGGCAAATAAAAAGTAAATTCAATGAAAAGCAATTTTTGACTTTAGATTTCAGAGAGTTAACAGAATCGTACCATCCATTGAAAATAGGTATTGTTACCTTCAAATAACAAAGCCTTTTTAAATTACTGATGTAAGTTTTTAATCACACACGTTATTATTAGTTTTCCTCCCGTCTTTCTCTGTCTGTGTCTTTGTAGTCCTGAAACGAAGCAAAGCCAAGAAGGGAAAAAATGACCTGATCAGCGCTGAGGAGGGTGACGATCCTTTCACGGACATTTCTTCTGTTGGTAAGGCTTCCATCCCCTTTTATCAACTGTGGCTGGCAAATGACCTTTGACCTGCACAAGCTGTCTATTCATGGAGTTGACCTTCTTGATAAAAGCCTCTATAAAAGCTCACCTGCTCCAAGGGACATAGAACGGTGTCCTCTGACTATATTGTCTCCATTTATCAGATCAGATTCACCCTCAGTGCCGCAGCTGTGTTGTTACATCTGTCAAGTCATTTTGCATTTTTTTTGTATCAAAACGACCTTCAACAATTGTGCGTAAGTGTAAGAAGGTGAAATTGGATTTTAAGGTGGTTGTATCACCTGAACATTTGTTTTTGAAAGATCAGGGGATCTAAAAAAATTAAAGGGAAACTAAAGTATGGGCTTATGTTTTGGAAACTGTATCCAACACATATGCAGGTTGTATATACTGGGCTTAAACATGCAAAACTGCCAGTATGGTCCTTTAAATGATAATGGCACTTATTTAGCATGATGCTGTGCAGTATTTGTAATTTGTTTTTTTGGAATAAATCCTGCCTATTGACTTGTATTCTCCTTTTGCTGTGCACCTTTGTGCTCACTGAATGAAAACAGGGCATTTTATTCTCTTTAAAGGACCATACCACCCATTTTGCATGTTTCAGCCTAATATATTCAATTTCCATACATGTTACGTTACTGACAATCATTTCTCAAAGGATTATGAAGTCACGGTCATTTAAATTTTTTGATAAACACAGGTCTTCTTTTGGGGATATATTCCCCGGTGGAGACATACATTCACTCCATGCTTTTTATTGTGCTTAAACACTAAAATTATGAAACTTAGAAAAAACCTGAATATACGTGTTGTTCACGATGATGGATTATCTATCCCAAGAACGTTTCAAGTATCAACAAGTTGATTTTAATAGCGTACCAGAATGAACTGAAACCATGGTGGTTTGGAAGGTAGGAAAAACATTTTTTAATTCACCGTCCCAATAGCATGCTTTGGGAAATGATTGTCAGTAACCTTATGTGTATGAAAATTGAATATTTAGGCTCAAACATGCAAAATGGGTGGTATGGTCCTTTAAGACTCCCCTGTTGAAAAGCCCACTCTGGCCAAACACTTGCCAGCCCCACGAATGGCTTGGTGGGTGTGTCTAACCAGCTGTGCAGGCAGGAAAATTCGGACGCGTCACATGTTGACATCAGTGTTATTAATCAAAAACGAAGCTCTCATGGCAGTTCAAGAACTACGGGTTTGTGTTTCTGGAACCATTTCTATAGGCGCCAACCCAAATATTGCAACTCTGACAATGTTCGACATATTCCCAATTCCCATATTCCCAATATACTCTAAAAAAAAAACAAAAAAAAACATAACATGTCCTCTTTAACAGTAAGTACAGTAGCTACCCTGTGGATTTGAAAGCTCTTTATCACCTAGAGAGGAAAAAAAAAGGGTGTAATTAACTTCTCATATTAGGCAGTCAAATTAAAAATAGCAAGAGAATCACCTGCAGCATATTAGAATGAGATGTTTTAAATATTAATGGGATTCACAGTGCTACACAAAGAAAACATGTAATTGCTTCTCTGTGGGTTGGAAACATGCACACGCCTGAAAACTGAAACCTTTCCTCTGCCTTCACATAAAAAAAAAAAAAAAANAAAAAAAAAAAAAAAACACACTTGTATTAATTCCTCCTCTGACTACATCGTCTCTCATGATGGTTATCTGTGCAAATAGGTGCCAAGAGAATACACGCGCAGTCAAATTTAGTCTCTAATCTCATCTTTTCTCGCTGTAATTAGGGTTTTTGCATGATACAGGCGATGCTGCAGCTTGGCACAAAATCATAAGTGCATCTTTATTTAAAGAGCAGTCGCAAGTCAAATTCAAGGATTTTCTGCTGCTTCTTTCATTCTGTGGCAAGAAATCAGAGCTCCAGATTAAAGATTTAGGACTTGGACTCGAGTTAAGGTTAAAAGATCAAATTTGGGAATTGAGAATTGACTCGATCAGTTTTTATCCAGTAAAATTGTGGGAAAACAAAGTAGAGCTTATGTTTTTATTTTTTGTAAATAGTAAAGTCACCATTCATTGTTGAAATATGTTTTGTGTATTGTTGTAAAAATGATTATATTTACAAATCAAGGGAAGATAAATCTATATTAGTAAAAATGGCTTCATAGGATTTCTGGACGATGTCTTAAATCTGGGCATAGGAAAACGCTACATGACCTCAAATTAATTTTAAATGCCTGTTTGGCTTTTTAAGCAATGAACCTTTTCAAAATTAAAGTCATAGATTACTATAAGATCACTTACTTTTTAATTTAGGTCATTACTCCCAAAGGGAAGGTCAGGTTTTCATCTGGGTGTAGAAACTTCTTCTGGATCCTGGATCTAAAATATGATCCAGATCACTCAAAAATTGAATCATTTCTTCCTCTCTACCACACCTTTACAAGGTATCCTACAAACAAACAAACAATCAAATAGAAAGACAGATTCCCCCCNAAAAAAACAAAACAAAAAAAAAACACCCACAATCACATATCTTTTTGGCAGAGGCAATAATCTCACCACACTGGCAGATTTTTTTCACACTTACAAAGAACATCAGACTTTCAGGACTCAATAATGGACAAAAATGACTTGATAATAATTATTCAGATTAGTCAGTTGAAATAAACAAAGCCTTGAATCTTGATTTCTCCTCATAGATGTTTGCAATATTAATGTGCCAACCATTCAGCCGCCTTTTCTGACTCTTTCTAGTAATCTTGATAAACAAGTTGCCACAAACAATCAGGAGCGACTACACTGAAAAGAATTGAATAATCTGGCATCAATTATACTTGATAGATTATCTCCATCATATTTGAAAATCAAGGTTGAATCATCTTAAAACAATATCTTGACATTTCTTAAACTCCATTTTTTTTTTTTTTTTTAAATTTACCGATTGTTATTATTAATTGACTTTGGGTCAAGGTAAAATGAAAATTGGCTGCAGAAAAGCTGTGAGACTGTGATAAATGTTCAACAGAGCCACTTTTCTAACACGTTTCCTCTTTCCTGTCCATCATTTCTCATCACCAGCGCCCCCTGGCTCGCCGTTTGGTCGTGCCAGTGTGAAAAGCAGCGGTAAGATGGACAGCTCGTCTTACTTTCGCCGCAAAGAGAAACGGACCCGTTTCTTCATCCGCCGCATGGTGAAAGCACAGAGCTTCTACTGGATCGTGCTGTGTCTGGTGGGCCTGAACACCCTGTGTGTGGCCATCGTGCACTACGACCAACCTGAGTGGCTGACGAGGGCCCTCTGTAAGTCACGCATGCACGCACACATGCACACACATACACACAAATAAAGGAAAAAAGTAGAAAGGATGAAAGGAAGGAAGGAATCAAGGATGGAGTCAAGAATCAAGAAAGGAAGAAAAAAAACAAGAAAATCAGGGACAGAAGAATGGATGGATGGATGGATGGGCAAAAGAAAAAGAAAGAAAGAAAAGGAGCAAGGAAAGAAAGATGAGAGAAAAGAAGGAAGGAAGGAAGGAGGCAAGGAAGGAAAAAGTTGGAAGGAAGGGCAGAATAAAGATAAAAAGCAAGGAAAAAAGAAGGAAGGAAAGAAGAAGGGAAGGAAGAATAGAGAAAGAAAGAAAGAAAGAAAGAAAGAAAGAAAGAAAGAAAGAAAGAAAGAAAGACAAGAGAAAGGAAGGAGGGAAGAAAGGAAAAAGTTGGAAGGAAGGACAGAATAAAGATAAAAAGAAAGGAAAAAAAATAAAAGAAAGGAAAGAAGAGGGAAGGAAGGATGGACAGATAGAAGGGAGAAAGGAAGGAAGGACAGATGAAAGGGAGAAAGAAAGGAAGGAAGGAAAGGAAGGAAGGAAGGAATGGAGCAAAGGAACATTGGAAGGAAAGTCAAAGTGTCATATTATTCTCCCAAAATGTAAATACCGAAACTACTTGTGCTTGAGCGCAGACACTGATGAATGTCTGCACACAAAGTCTCAAAACTGTGACTTCATTTCCTTTGCCTTTCTTCCTCTTGAAACCAGACACAGCCGAGTTTGTGTTCCTGGGCTTGTTTCTGTCAGAGATGACGCTGAAGATGTACGGCCTGGGAGCACGAAATTACTTCCACTCCTCCTTCAACTGCTTTGATTTTGGGGTAAGAGACTTTTGGCCAAGACCTGCGCTATATTAGAAACGCCTTTGTCGGAAATGTCCAGAACTTTTCATTGCTGGTGATGAATTCCGCCTGTGCTCAACCTGCAGGTGATTGTGGGAAGTATTTTTGAGGTGATCTGGGACATGATCAAACCAGGAGCCTCGTTCGGTATCAGCGTGTTGAGAGCCCTGCGACTCCTCAGGATATTCAAAGTCACCAAGTGAGTTCACATCTCAAACAAAAACAAACACACACACACAAACTTTTCAATAAAGAATGTTTAAGAAATTTGAATTGTTTTTGTTATAAACGGGCACGTAGCAGAAATGTCAAGGTCGAGTCTTTTATTGTCAGATTTGCTACCAGCATTGCTGAAGCGTTCCGTGTGACCAGCTTTGATGAGTTCAAAGGTCAAAAACACTCAAACAAAACATGGTTTCCCGAGTTTCCAGAATGTTCAAGTTCAAGATTTTTCTTTACCTTCTTCTGTCTTTCTCTCATTCTTCCTTTAAGATATTGGAACTCGTTGAGAAATCTTGTTGTTTCTCTGCTGAATTCCATGAAGTCCATCATCAGCTTGCTCTTCCTCCTTTTCCTCTTCATCGTGGTTTTTGCTCTGCTGGGCATGCAGCTCTTTGGAGGACAGTGAGTATTTTCCCCACTTAGTTCTTTCTTCTTCTTCTTCTTCTTCTTCTTCTTCTTCTTCTTCTTCTTCTTCTTCTTCTTCTTCTTCTCCTCCTCCTCCTCCACCTCCACCACCACCATCTCCATCTCCATCTCCATGTGTATATTGGGCTAAAACAGGCACAATCACCGGTATGGTTCTTGAAGTCATATGTGATGCTGCAAAAGACTTAAAAAAAAAAAAAATGGAACCTTTTCATCTGTAGAAATTTTGATTTATTTATTTATTTTTTTATTTAAAAAAAAAAAGTTCCCTAAACAAATGATGTCATTCAGCCTTTTCGTATAATAATTTAAACAATGCAGTTTTTGGTGTTGAATCAATGAAAAGTAAAACTGTGAAAATTGCTTTAGAATCCCAGAAGATGAAACTGCTAGGATTTTAGACTGGATGAAGCTCGAGTTGTTTTTCCATCTTTCCATGGTTCGTCACAGAGGCACATATGTAACACAAAATGCACCCAAATCCTCTCTCATGGTTTATCCATCTGGAATCGTGGCCCTGCGTGTGTGTAATCCTCGGCCCGGCGTTGCCATGCTGACAGGTGAGCAGACGCAGCAGGTTGCTGCAGTAACAGCAGCAGCCTTTGATACTCGCTCCCAGCAGGAGCTCCATGTCTCCTAATGACAGGAACACCTCCCGATTCTGAGCCGGCTGCAGGTAATCAAAGGCCTGCCATCCAGCACACATGCACATGCACACACGCGCGCACACACAGACTTATGCACCCACATTGTACACTGTCTATCTCTAGAAGTTGTAACAATTTGGCATTGTTACATACACTTTCTTTCTTTCTTTCTTTCTTTCTTTCTTTGTCAATCTGTTGTTTGTATGTTGATTGTATGTTTATCTGTTTGTTTGTTTTTCAGGGAACATGCACGTAATACATAAATCGCAATCTCTGCCTAGTTTTCATCTGCAGTTCTTATGCAAGTGCACAGTAATACAAAAATAAACACACACACACACACAGAGAGAGAGAGAGAGAGAGAAAGAGAGAGAGAGAATATTAATGTCATGCTTTCAGTGGCACCGCGTCATAGAATGCTGAAGTTAAAAACATCTCATACAAATCTACATAATGTAAAATGCAGGAAATTGAATGACACATTAATGCTGACAAGTTATGTAAAATCCACTTTTGAGCTCACATCTTAAAGGACCATACCGGTGGTTTTGCATGTTTAAGCTCAATAAATACAACCCACATAATCATATTCCTAGAAAGGATTTACAGATTGTCCAAAAGTAATGGCCCAATCCCAGTCAGCCAAATTCTGTGTCAGCATGTGTATTATGACCCAGATCCACATACAGATAAAATTTGATTTCGTTGCGGCAGGTAACACACACTCGTATGCGAAATAGCACTACTGCATGAAATCGCTTCTCCTTGGAGTGACAGCCTTGACAAACACCGCACTGCAATAGGAGAGAGAGCAGCGGGCCGTTGCCATGGCGCCAAGCCTCAAATCGGGCCTGGTCCATCGTTAGCAACGCATCAGTCTCCAGTGATGGACACATGTGAGACGAGTCTGACACCCACACTGTGCTTCCAGCCAGCAAGGCACATCAGGGTGCTCATGTTGTTCTCTGCAAATTATGCTCACACTAACAAGTCATTCATATTTGTTTTCAGTCATAAATTAATATCTAAAAACGTAACAAAAAATAGACCCAATGCGTCTGTTCATGTCAGTTGTTTATTCCACTGGGATTGCTGTCGCTGTTACTGTTGATGCACTTACTATCTTTGTGCTCACTCTATAAAAAGTACCATAAAGATGAGACTCAGAACATCTAGATTATCTCTGTGTACCAAATATAAATTTGGTGTTTGAGACTAACTTCATTTTATACATTTTCTGCCTAATTTTGCTCTCTTTGGCATGAAAACGAAGCTGGAGAAGCTCCGCAGTGAATGCTCTTGACTCTAGTCTCGAGTGGCAGGTTTCCTGATCTACCAGGAGTCACCATTTTTAAATCCCGCTCGTGCATGCAGTTCTTTTATGGGCATATTTCCTGTCCTGCTTTCACAGACTCGCTGCAGCTAAGAGAGCAATACAGAGATGGTTCTTGAGGAATAATTTGTTATATTTTCAGTAACTAAAGCTAAACATTGTGACAAAAACCTGAACACTGAAAAAGACATCTGTGCCCCAGATTTTGTATATTTGTAAATAGTGATATTCTTTTAGCATTTTGTAGTAGTTTGAGGTATAATTTGAATCTAAAAGGGTTTAACTGTTATTTGTGTGTTGACAAAAACTTTCATTAGCAGTTTTTTTTTCAAGCTTTGTCAATAAGTATGTGTGATTTACTATTGGCATTTCTATCTGTTTTGTGTGTGGTTTGTCTCTGTTGCTCCTAAATAATATCTGAAAGTGAAAAAATGATTATTTAGACTGAATATGGTTATTTAGCTGAGGTTGTGCTAAAACAAAACACACCAAGCATTTGGGTAAAAACATTTATTTAAGGTTGTGAAAGAGAGCAAAACAAAAACTATAAAGAAATGCTCAAAAATCCCCAAGAGGGATTAAAAGTGCACGTTTTTACGAATTTTCTCCAGCAAAGTGTTGGTAACTGTAGCTTCAAATCAGACAGTATAGACAGCAGATTTTACTTGAACACAGAGAGTTCTTGAATGTTTTACTTATTTCATGGAAAACAGGATTTCAAGCAGGAATATTAGACTCATTAACATGCTATGAAAAAAAAACATTTTTTTCATTGGCTTTGTTTTGACTCAGAGATTATGCACATTCTCTCATAACACCAGAAGTAATCTCCTCGTAAAAGAAATGAAAGATAAACAGCTTGAAGCGGAGGCCGGCCTGTCTGCACAGATTTGCAGCAGTTTACTGACTGGAGGAAATATGTGAAAAGCTCAAAGGAAATGTGTAAGATTTAGTGTAATAGAAATTAATTTTTCTGGTCGCTACTTTGTAATATTCATTTATAGGTGCAGACCTTCATTCCTGAAAAACTCTGACTGACGGTAAGATATGGAACAGGCGCTTTATATTCCTGGCTGCATATATAAATTTTACTCATATGGAGGGAAACGAAGGACTGTCAGCGGGAAAAATCTCAAAACTCCCCCAATACCTTCAGATAGTCAAACAAAAAAAATCAGCCGTGCATCTACTATATGTCGATTCATCCGCAGCCAGTAAGATGGATTTTGCCTTTTTTTTTTCGCATTACAAAGTTGCTGAAGCAGATCTTCAACAAGTATCTCTGTTCCTCTTGCTGCAGTTCAATCTGACAGTGGTATTTGTTTTATTTTCTCTGTCATTTCATCCTTTTGCTTTTCCTCTAGCACGGCTTCATCACTTCGCTCAGACACACTTTATCTTTTTCAGTGTAGCTTTCTTGCTGCTGGCAGTAAGCCTGCATTGGCTGCTCTTGCTGTGTCATTGATTTTATAATTATTCTGCTGGTAGCTTGAGATGATGACTTCGGCTGGTTAAGTTTTGCGGTTCTTGTCTCTGTATTCTGGAGAGAGTTTTGTTCAAAATGGGCATGTGCGGTGTTTGGTGGTGTGGTTTTACATTGCCACATATGTTGAATGAACATGTACAATATTTCTTAGCCCACTCATTTTTTTAAACTCATGGGTTTCACTTTTTTTCCTTTTTATTTGCTATTTGTGAACATGCAAATGCACTTTTTCAACGTGAGCTTCTACAGCACCTCAATTGTTAGAACTTGCCACTATAAGCCTGCTAACTGTGGCTACTAGCAGCTAGCAGGCTAGCTAGGCTGTGGCTACTTGCAGCTTAAGGATGACAGGGACGAAATAAGCAATGTGTTACTCGCAAGAAATCTGAGTCAGGTTGAAAAGTGTGCAGAAATTTTTATTCCCGGTCTGGATAAAACTGTATTTCGGTCCGGTTACAGATCGGTGTCCACCTGTTGAGGTCTTAGGTCTTTTTTATTTAGAGGGTGGAAGGATTCCTGCATTCTCTGCTCAGTGGCAATTGATGCAATGCAGGAAGAAGAATCCACAAGCTGCAATCCCTTCAGTAAAAAAGCCTCTTTTATTTATACAAAACTATGTTAATGTGTCCCAGTGCTCTGCAGATTTTTTTTATTTTTTTATTTTTATTTTTTACCATATTATGCAGCTGTTACCTCCAGTCCAGTTGCATACGTGAGTGTGTTCAGAGTGGAGCGTTGCATTCACCCTACACAATGTGCACCCATCAGCCGCTGCTCTTGTCTGAAGGGTTACGGGGTGGTCGAGGGGTTTGAGCTTGAAGGATTAGTCACAATGTATGTGAGCATAGCCTCACATGACTCTGTGTCGAGGATGGAGTTAATGAAGTCCCTGTAGACTCCACGTGGAAGCGAGCAGCACACGCTCAATCCCCATTATCAGAGTAAACAGAGGCACAGGGGCACTTTTCTCCTTGCACCGGGCCCACTAATCCTCCAATATGGAGAGAGGAGAGAAGGATGGAGGACACGTGTGGGAGGTGAAGGAAGACAGGAAAAGAAGAGATAAACAGGAGGCTGAGATGAAATTGAGAAAATGAGGGCGACTCAAAAAAAAAAAATAAATCCCTGAGCAGACTAGCAAAACAGAGGCCCGACAGTCCTCTGATTTAGCTTTTATTGCCAATTTAAGCTAGGCCTTTACATTAGCTTTAAATTCTGTTTAAAAAAAAAAAAAAAAAAAAATCATACAGATTCATTGTAGAGTGGTTTGCAGACATCATCTTCATCTGGATCTCAACACATAACTGTTGAAAATGTTAAACCTATTTTATATTGCTGAATCAGATTAGCTTCATGTGGTAGTTTCATGATGGTAGTTGCATGTTTATAATCTTATTTGTTAATGTACAGAGACACTATAAACGTGACCCCTGTCTGAGCATAAATACTATTTAATCTGCCAGATCTGGATCAATATCTGGATTTGGACTAAACTGTACTTATTGATTATCCATCAGATATGCATTTTTTTTTTTTTTTTTNTTTTTTTTTTTTTTTTTTAAAGATAGCTTTCGAGAAATAAGAAAAAATGTCAGTAAATTTCTTTATCTTTTCCTCTTAAAGAAGAGGAAAAAATAATCCTGTACTTGGATCCTTCGTCTGGATCTGCATCAAGATCTAGTAAACTCTTCCTTTAATCAAGTTGAAAATCAAAATAGAAATCTGATACTTTTGGAGATATCCTGCTGACAGACAAGCATGGAGATAAATAACCTCCTTGGCAGAAGTACAGTAAATATTTTACAATCTTGTGATGTTTTCTAGTAGTGAGTAAAAAAATCTGCCAGGTGCTTTTAGGTGTCATTTTACCTAAGTATACTTTATAAATTTAATAAATCTGGTCAGATTGAAAAAGAAAGACATACAGTCTACTTGTATATAAGCTTTCTTCCAAGAAGAGAGAGGAGTACTGGGTTTATGTAGAAAGAGGAGAAAAGAGGATAATACATAAAGAGGATAATACAAAGATGATGACTTTGCATAACATCGCATGCCTGTGAAGAAAATGTTTGAAGATAAAGAATGATTAAAAAAAAAAAAAAGAAATACAGTGCTTTCCACAAATATTGGCAACCTTGGTAAATAAAAGCAAAATGGGCTGTGAAAAAAAAATTGTCTTTATTGTTTATTCTCTTGATATTTCATTCAAAATCTTCTTCTCTTCTTTTCCTTTCGGCTTTCCCTTCAGGGGTCACCACAGCGAATCATCTGCCTCC